>JAOXYA010404212.1:0-17721 GCA_028565675.1 Sorex palustris
CGAGAGGGGCGGAGGAATCGAACTCGGGTCGGCCATGTTGGCTGCATGCAAGGCAAACGCCCTACTGCTGTGCTATCACTTAGTAGAAGTAAATTTAATATTATTAAGTGGATTACGGCAGAGCCTGGCAAGCCACCCGTGATGTATTCGATATGCCAAACACAGTAACAACAAGTTTCACGATGGAGACATTACTGGGCCCGCTCGAGCAAATCGATGAACAACGGGAAGACTGACCGACCGACCCTTATACTTATTTCTATATAGCTTACTTTATTCAAGCTGTGAGGCTTGAATAAAGGGTCACTGATTACCAAACAGCCTGTTGCCCCACTCTTTCATCACTGTCAGCCGGCTGGAGGAATGTTGGTTTGGTTCTTGGCCACCGAATGCACCCATGCTTGAGCTCACACCCAAGTATGCCAGAGTAGCCCCTGAGCATCACTGGATGCAGCCGGCCAAGCAAGTTGAAGACTGAGAGATGAAATATAATTTACATATGCACAGCCTTGTCTCTTCTACTTTATCATCTGTTAAAATTTTGGAAAGATTTATAACAACCTTTGACGATGCTAGTCTACACCGCCCGCCAGCGGGTACCTCCCAGACCCTTTTTGTTTTATTAACAACAGACTTCTGAGTCGAGGTCAGGCCAGCTTTCAGTTGTAAAACAGGATTGGGGCTAACCTGCTTTGAATCCCTGATACGGCACAAGATCACGAGCGACACCAGGGGTCACTCTTGAGCACTGAGCCAGGAACATCCCTGAGCATACCAAGTGTTCCACCCCCAAAAGTCACTCCACTACAGGACAGGGTTCCTTAAACAGACAATATATTCTTGATTTTTTTTAGTGCTTTTTGTAATGCTCTCCACTTAGGTTAAGTCCTTGAAAAATAATGGGGGCTGGAGAGATAGTACAGGGGAGGCAGCTTCCCATGCACGTCTGGCCCAGGTCCAATCCCCAGCTTCCCTGTGGTCCCCTGCGCACCACCAGGAGCAACTCCTGAGTGCAGAGACAGGAGGAAGCCTGGAGAATAGCCCAGGGTGGCCCCAAACCAAAAACCAGAACTAACTAATCCTAATGAGTATTGTTGTTTTATTTTTACTCCAAGTCAGATACATATCAGAATACCTCATCTTTGGACTTATGATTTAGACTTACCTATGTTTCTTTTGTAGACCAATATTTTTTTTTGGTCTAAATTCAGGTCTCAAATTCAAAATAATAAAATTCTGGAGTTGCAGAGAGAACACAGCAGGCTGAGGGCATGCCTGTTGTGCGGGAGGCCCGAGTTCAATCCCTGCCACCCCATGGCCTCCTCAGCACCTCCAGGAATGATCCTGCCCCCAACACAACCTGGGAAGCACCTGGAGTCCCACCACAGGAAAACAAAACCAAACCCTAAGGTCAAATGAGAAACCAAAACCATAAAAATCATTCAGTCGTCCTTCCTATCTAAACTCTACTCGGATATCTCAGATGGCCAGAGAATAAACTCTAATTTATTCCCTTCATGTCCTTAAAAAGAAAAGAAAGAAAACTAGAAATAATTAGGTATGCTTAGCATTCCCCAGATTTTTAATTAGCTCAACATTTTGTGAATTCCTCTCTGTTATCAAGTCCACCATATGTGCAAAACTAGCAAATAAACAGAAGTCCGACTTCAGTTAATTATAGACATGCTACTAATATGAATGCATCTCGGTAATTGTTTACTTTCAGGCTGAAAGAAGCAGAGTCATGTTCATTTACAAAGAGTGACATGATAACCATTAACAAAATTAAGCCTGTAAGACAAGATTTTGCTGCTTGATTTAAATGTGCTCAACCCCTAGTGACTGTAACATCTGATCTCGAGGCTCCCGGAGAGGCCCTACAGGCCTGACGTTGCCCTCACCTCCGCATCTCCAGGGGCCAGAACTCACACTGCCCAGGGCACCCCAGGGCTTCCAGAGACATGTGGGCAGGGGATTGGTGCAGCCCGACAGCCCTGACTAACTGCTAATGTCAGGATCAGTCTGTGGGCTTAGGATTCTTAGGCAAGCTGACCCTGACTCCCACACACACCTGTCTGCAGGTACCAGGAGATCATGCCTGGATTTCCAGAACTCCTCAGTCGAGAGAAAGATGGTTTTAAAAAATAAATTATTTAACCCAAGATCAGAGGAAAGTTAGGGGGCTGAGTGATAAGCTCAGCAGGAAGGTCACTTGCCTTGCATGCAGTCAACTAGGATCAATCCCCAGTACCTCATATGGTCCCCCAAGCCCACCAGGAGGAACTCCTAAGTGCAAAGCCAGGAATAAAGATTGAGCCTGAGTGTGGCCCCCCATAAAAAAGGATCAGAAGGAAAAAGCAAATACCTAAAGTGATGAAAATGAATCAGACAGTACCTAATGGCTTTTTTTCAGGTTTGCTATTTGTTTCGAGGGGTGTAAGGGATCAAATTTATGGCCTTACACATGCAAGGCACAGGCTCTGTGGATGAGTCACATCTCTCTTCTATCGCTCTGTTTTGGAGCAGTGCTAGGGGCTGGGTACGCAGCTCACAATAAGAGCACTTGCCTTGCATGTGTGAGTCCCTAAATTCAATCCCTGGCACCATTAAAAAAAATAGAAGAAAGAAAATAATTATGTAGGAGGAAAATGACATAGATTGATCCTGAGCAGTAAATTACTAAAAACAATGCCTGGTAATTATGCAAAGTGGCTCTAACCTGCTTTACTTTATGATTATGCCACTGTAGCACTGTAGCACTGTCCTCCCGTTGCTCATCAATTTGCTCGAGCGGGCACCAGTAGTATCTCACAACAAACTGAGACTTGTTGTTACTGTTTTTGGCATATCAAATATATCACGGGTAGTTTGCCAGGCTTTGCTGTTCGGGCAAGATACTCTCAGTAGCTTGCCGGGCTCTCTGAGAGGGGCGGAGGAATTAAACACTGGTCAGTCACGTGCAAGGCAAACGCCCTAGCCGCTGTGCTATCACTCTTAAATTATTTATACACTCTCTCACTCTCTCTCTCTCTCTGTCTCACACACACACACACACACACACACACACACACACCTTTCCTATCAGGATAGAGTGGACTAAACCCAATATCATAGCAAAACTTTCAATTAGCTCAGAAACTAAGCCCGCATGCTGGGTACAAGTTCTGCATTTTCCATGTGGAAACATGCCTGCTGTCTACGTGATTATCCAGGGGGCATTATCGAAGTTCATAACTATGTCTTTTGCCTTGCACGCAGTCAGCCTGGGTACGATCCCTGGAATCCCATCTAGTGCCCTGAGCACCACCAGGAGTGATTCCTAAGTGCAGAACCAGGAGTGATTCCTGAGCACATCTGGGTGTGGCCCAAAATTTTTTTAAAAAAGAAAAGAAAATCTCTAACACAACAACTCTAGTGATAAAAAAAAAGGATAAAAAAAGGTCCTAAATCACTTTTGCAGATAAATGAGAAGCATGTGAGAAAGTGGTTGTCTTCCACCTCAAACTGTACACTGAGTTATCTTAGCAATTTCGTGGGCTTTTCCTCTTTGACCTACCAGTGGGGTTTTTACTCTGACCAGCTAGTCCTTCTGAAATCTGACTTCCTAGCAACCTCTTTGCAAAAGAACTCTTTCTGGTTGGTTTTTAGTGTCACAGCCTGAGGTGTTCAGGGTTGGGGGCCACTCCCTGGCTATGCTCAGGGACTACATGTTGCTGGGACCGTTCAAAGGCCTCCAACATGCACTCAGCCCACTCACAAGAGAACTGTTCTCTTCCCTGACTTCACACCACCAAGAGGAAGAAGAAAACCTCTTGTGTGGGGTGACATCAGGAGCACACCTCACTCCTGCTGGTCACATTAGCAGGGCCGTGGCCGGCGTCCCTGAGCACACAGGCCCCTGAGCATTCCTCCCGGCAAAGAGCTGGACCTGTCCGCAGCCCTGCCCACTCACCTTGACAGAGTTGTCCTGGCTGGAGGTTGCCAGGATGTGCTCGCTGTCTGGGTGCCAGTCCAGGCCGTGGATCTTGGAGAGGTGGGCGGCGAGGTACTCTACGGCCGTGCTGGGTTTCTGCAACAGAGATGCGGTTTAGAGCGCAAAGCCTGATCTGCCACCCACAGCGGCCCACCAGGTGCCGGGAAGGCACAAAATCACTCCCCAAAACCATCTCCATCCCCAACACCCCCTGATCTGCTTGGCAGCACACAGAGCAACAGTGCCCGCTCGGTGCATGGTCTGGGAAGCGAATTAGCTCGGCCCAAACCCAAGGCCCTGCTTGGCTAAGGCAGGCAAGAGAGAATGGGTGGCGTCTTTCCCAGCAGCCCGCAGCAGCAGTGTTGTGGCAGCCCTGAAAGGAGCCTGGCCAGGAGTCCTCTGCCTATGTTCCCACATGACAAGGACCATGGGACGACAGAGCTTACAGCAAAACCCCCAAACCGTTCATGTCATCGATGGCTCTGACAGCCATCCACAGCCAATACGTTTGCAGGACAAATTAACCAAATGCTTCAACACTTCTTCAAAAACTTGTTTTTTTCTTTTTGGTTTTGGTTTCTTTGGGCCGCACCGTGCTCAAGGCTTATCCTGGCTCTGCGCTCAGGAGTAACTCCTGCCGGTGCTCAGGGATGTTATCATCAACTCAGATACAAGGATGGGGTCGCTTCCAGATGAGACGGAAGACCAGAAGACAGGAGCATCTGTCCCAGATTCAGGGCTACGGAGCCAGGCCCTGGACCCTACCCCACAGCGCCCAGTCCACCCGGGCGGGCTGCGGGGCTCCAGCCCCGGGTCTCACACCCGACTCCTTGGCACACAGTCTCTGAGCCTCAGCCCAGGGCCCGGCATGAGGCCCCGGGAAGGCCCTTTCCTTGGCTTCTCACCGATGCCCATGTGACAAGGCCACAGCACTATTCACCAAGGAGACAAGCCCCTCTCCCACCCCCATGCCCCATTGGCAGAGCTGCTGCAGGTGCCCGAGTGGCCCATGGGTCAACCAGACTCTAGAGGGTGCGAGTCCTTCGCCACCTGGGCCCCCTCAGGAGCAGGGACCTAGGGTAAGGACCTGTTCCCCAACAGTCATCACACTGGCTCCAGGCAGGCAAGAAGCCTGCAGAAGGCTCTAGAACAGAGTCTGAGCCCACAGGCCTGACGCTCTTGCTGACACGCTATCTCTATTTTGATGGTCTGGGCTAGGGGCGCTGCAGAGTTGTGTCTGATGGTACAGTCAGACGGCAGGACAAGGGTGCTGACTGTGAGTCCAGCACACTGTTTCCCACGCCTGACAGAAATCTGCTCCACTGGCTTTCCTTCCAACCCAAATTCTTGCAGGACCCTGATGTCACCTGGTCCGGCTGTCTGGAGGCGCCAGTTCCCCAGGCCTCTCAAGGCGAGGACTGCCATGACGCTTCTAATCCATCATAAATCGGGGAGAAGACAAGGTCACTCACCCGCTTGTCCCAAATACGCACGTCGCCGTCATGACTGGTGGCCAGGCAATTGGCGTTTTTTTTATTCCACTTGACCTGGGAGGCGCCCGCTGCAGAGAGAAAGCAGGGGAAGGTGCTGCTGGGTGCACTGTGGCCCTCGGGGTATCAGATCCTGAGCTCCGTGGAGGACTGAGGCTGACACAGAACTGAAGGCCCGAGAGAACCAGCACCCGGAACGCGAAGAGCCACTGAGGAAATCATCTCACTTGGGGGGGAAAGTCGGCCAGTCACCCCCGGGCAGCCAGCGAGGAAATGCGGCTTCTGACTGAGCAGGTCAGCGTGGCACCGTGGGCTGGGCCGGCCTCATGACGCGACCCGGGTCTCCAGCATCGCCAAGGACCACGCCCTGGAAGGGGCATCCTCAGCAGGCCAGAGCCAGGACCAAAGCTCAGCGAAGCCCAGCACTGCCCAGCACTGAGCTCAGCCCTGGGGGCCGCGGGCGGGCCTGGCCCCGCACTAAGTTGGGATGGAGAATACTTCCCTGCCACATGGAGAGGACAGCAGTGATGACTGGGCAGGAGGAGGCACTCAGGACAGGAATGTGGAGAGCCAACACCCGACCACATTTCCAAGTTACCCTTCAGACTAACTCAGCCAGAGCCAGGGACACGCCTCAGCAGTCAGGGCACTGACCTCGGGATTCCACTGGCTGTGACAGGACATGGGCTGTCACGGGAGGGAGAGGGTGCGAGTGACCGGGTGCGAGGGACCGGGTGGAGGCGAGCAGAGAGGCACACTGGCTTACCTACGGCAGACAGGGCGACGGAAGGTTTCCTGGTGTCTCTGCAACAACACAGCCAGAAGTCAAAGGCGCTCTTGCACCCCACCCCACCTCGCTGCCTCTGCTGTCAACAGGGAAGGACGGGGAAGGCGGATCCGAGACAGACTGCTCAGACACTTGCCTTGCACGGGGCTGATGTTAATTTCACCCCCAGAACAACATGGTTCCCCGAGGAGGGCCAGACCTGAGTCCTAAGCACAGAGCCAGGAAAGGCCCCCTACCCACTGGGTGTGACCCAAGATGCAAAACAGAGAAGCAGCAGCATTAACAGAAGCCTGCCCCCGCCAGGGCCTGAGCCACGTTGGACCTTCACATGAGAGCACTGTGTTCACAGAGATGAGCATGGCCCAGCGTACTCACAGTCACCCTGATAGGGAGCCCAAAGACTCCCACTAGGTCCAGGGACTGAGCTCCCAGGGCTGCACACATGCAGAAGGTGTGGGTTCATCCCCAGCACCTCATGGTACCCCCCAGCCCCGAGTACCGAGCAAGGAGCAGCCCCTTTGCAATGCTGACTGTGCCCACCTTCAAGCCCCCTAAAAAAAGAGTCCCTTCGACAGGGAAGGAGCCGGTCCTGCTCCTTCCCCTCGCCCCAACGGGGCTCTGAAATGACACCCACAAAATGCCACCCAGCTACTTATTAAGCTCCTAAATGACCATGTTCCAGAGACACACAAACAAATCTCAGAACCGAGCAGCTCGCTGCAGAGATCTCTCCAGACTGGGATTATTAAAATTTTAGAATTCTAGAAGTACGTGGCCACGCAACATTGTCTGCTATCCAATACCAGCAATACAAAACAAATTCTCCAGCATTGCCTTTTTGGCAGGTTTGAGTGGTGGTGGGAAAATTCCAAGTAACAAGGGTAGGACTGGTGTCGAAACATTAAATGTAATCAAAGAAAAGAGAGAATATTGTGGAAATTGCCTGCCACACAGGCAGGGGAAGGGTTGGGATTGGACGGGGGGGATACAGGGGATTTTGATGATAGAAAATGTGCACTGGTGAAGGGATGGATGTTTGATCATTGTCTGATCAAAACTCAAATATGAAAGCTTTGCAACTGTATCTCACAATGATTCAATTAAATGAATAAAAATAAAGAAGTGCATATACCTTGAGAAAAAAAAGAGTTCCTTCTGGTGTCATTTCTCTGAGGGACTAGGAGGGACAGCCCAGGGAAAGTAATTCTGCAGGAACCCTCCCAGCAGCATTTCCAATGTGACATGCAAACTGCCCTGGATGTTTCACGGCAGTTAGGACGGGGATGTGACCTCGGCGTCCACGAATGACGGCCATGGTCAGTACTAGAATCAGCCCCCAGGGGAAAGCCCTCCAGGGAGAAGTCAGGCAGAGGGAGAGGGACAGACAGAAGGAGCCCTCTCAGATGGGGGACACAAGGGAACGCAGGGAAGGAAGAACATGTGGGCAAAGGCAACGGAACCCAAGAACTGGGGGATGCGCCCCCTCTGTGCTCTGAGAAGAGGAACCCCCCCATGAGCCCTTTCACAGAAAGGAAATGGGGAGGGAAGGAAACAGGAAACGAGAAAGGAATGGGGCGTGGGGGGAAACGGGGCCCTGCTATCTCCCGAGCAGCTGACGGCTCCAGCCAACAAGTCCCCCTTCCCCACGGCCCATGCCCGCCCTCACTGCTGGTGCCCGGCAGGCCCGAGCGGGCAATCACAGCCAGCGACAACTTCAGCCAGCGGCCGACAGTGGACGGCACCGATGCGGTAGTGCGACCCGTCAAGGAGCCGCCAGGGGCCCAGCTGAGAGGAAGTGCCATGGCTCCAAGTGAACCCAGCAGGGCCTGCCAGAGCCTCTCACCAACCCCCACCAGCATCTTCCTCCTTGCAAGATCTGTGTCCATGGAAATCAAACTAAGGCTCTGGGGGGAGGAGGAGGTTGGGCCATACCCACAGGTGCTCGGGGCTACTCCTAACTCTGTGCTCGGGGTCAATCCCAGAGGTGCTCAGGGCTACTCTCAGCTCTGTGCTCAGGGTCAATCCCAATGGTGCTCAGAGTCTACTTTGCTCTACTCAAGGGACCGTGTAAGACCAGGATCAAACCAGAGTTGGTCACTTGCAAGGCAAGTGCCTTAACCCCAGTACTGTCTCTCCAGCCCCCAACTAAGACACCTGAGCTCTGAAAGGAAGGTCCCAGATGCCTCCCCCTCCACCAAGGGGCGATGCCGCTTATCTGTTCTTACTTGATATCCCAAATGTAGATGTAGGTGTCCACGGAGCTGGTGACCAGGAGATCAGGCTCAAACACTGCCCAGTCCAGGTCGCTGGGAACACAAGAGCACACAGAACTGAAGACGGAGAATCCAGGGTCTAGCTCCAAAGCCCACAAAAATTTCACCTCTAGTGGCTTCAGAAAGTTCCTCCAGGAGGGCAGGAATCTGTCGAGTCCAGAGAAGGGTCAGGCCCTTCCCCGAATCATCGCCAGTTCTATGGTCACTTGATCCCCCCAAAGAAACAGCTCTTTCTCTGTCTGTCTCTCTGTCTGTCTCTCTCTTGTAAGCAAAGCAAAGGAAAAATACATGGAGTGTGACCTTGGAGCATGTCTGCCTCCTGTTTCCCACCTCACCCCCCAACAAGGGCCTGGTCGCGTCATCATGTGGCCCCCAGACGCCCCACTGGCACCATTACTCCCCACCCAATCAGTGAGGCCCAGGCCAGCTCGCCCCGCCCTGCTGCTACTTCCCAGGGTAGAAACGGCAACCCAGAGAGAGGGTGCACAAAGGAGCAATCCGTTTGCCGAGAGGAAGCCCCTGCAGTGGGGGGTTCTTGGGGTGTAGGAGCTCAAACTGCCAGGCAGTGCCAGAGAATCATCCCAGAAGCTGAGGATCTGCGACACGCTTCCCGTCCCTTCTTCCAGACAGGACTTGCCCTTGGCCTCTTCCTCCACCTCAGGGGACGCTGGGGACCTAGCAGCCCCCAGCCGGGCCCCGAGGCAAATGGAAGGAAGAGGAGGGAGTCGTTCTCTCGCTCCCAGAAGGCATGACCAGGTGAGCCGGGCTGGGCGTACCTGATGACACGAGTGTGGCCCTGGAGGCTGGTGCCCACCTCCCCGCTGCCGTCCTTCCACTTATACAGGTCCACCCGCTGGTTACTCTGGAGAGACACAAAGAGGCAAGAAAGGGGCGGGTGGGACAGCAGGACAGAAGCTCTCTGGCCCCTCCTGTCGCCTGCAGGCTGGAAGGGGAAGCACCGTAGAAATGGACAGCGAAGACCTTGCAGGTCGCAGGTCCTTCAGAAGCCACCACAAGCCTGTCCCGTGACCCTCAGCTGGGACCGGGACCCAGAGGTTCGACATGCACAGGCAGTGCAGGCTTCCAGCAGACCGGATGGCCCACGAGTGTGGACCTTGGCCCTAGTCAGAGCTCACCCACGCTCTCTCAAAGGCCTGGAGCCCACCTGCCATGCAGAGGCCTAAGGAAGAAACAGAACCCCCAGCAAAAGGTGGGCCAGGAAGGATTCAAGAATCCTTGAAACCAGCCTCAACTCAATACCTAAGAGGCTGAGGAGGAAAGACAAAGGGAAAAGGGGTCAAAAGAAATCACCGCTATCATAGGAGAAAGGAAAAAAATCAAGTTCAAGCAGACCTACGTTTCACTTAAAGTGGACAGACAATTAATGGCTCTGAAAATTGTGAGTTAAGAAAACTATGTAAGGGGCTGGAGCAATAGCACAGCGGGTAGGGCTTTTGCCTTGCACACAGCCGACCTGGGTTCGATTCCCAGCATCCCACATGGTCCCCGGAGCACCGCCAGGGGTAATTCCTGGGCACAGAGCCAGGAGTAAACCCTGTGCATTGCTCGGTGTGACCCAAAAAGCAAAAAAAATTAAAAATAAGAAAATCATGTAAGTAAATAAAGATTACTAACAGACAGGAGTCGTTCCAGCCTATTTTCCCTTAAAGATGACGGACAAGCAAAAGCTCCCTAAATACCACGAGTTTATAAAACAGTGAAAGTGAATAAAGAAAACGAATAGACTGGAGCCCTTCAATAACCTCTGAACTGACACTTAGACATGAGGCTCATTTCTCTATTTTAGCCCGGACAGACAGACGTACAAAATTCTGGGAGTTTCACCTAGAAACGTCTGTATCCAACTCTACACAAGTACAGTTCCCGTGCAAGGGGTAGGATGCCAACCACCTTCCACAGTGGGGACAGGAGCAGATGGAAACTGCCCTCATCGCCCAGCCCCGCCCCGCCAGAAGCCTGCCTCTCCTGTCCCCTGGCGCCCAGGGCACCGGGGCCTGCCTGAACACAGAGAGGGCTGAGACTAGACACAGCAGGCTGGAGCACAGGCCTTACATGCCGGAGGCCTGAGTACCGCCCCTGGTACATGATCTCCTGAGCACTGCGGGTGCTGAGCAACCCCCAAGTCAGGAGCACCCCCAGCATGGCCAAGCGTGGCCCAAAACACAGAGACACAAGCAGAGCCAACAGGTACCTAGAAAGGGGCTCGGCATCACTAGCTCTTCGGGAATCGCAAAGCCAGAGCCACAGTGAGATTCTACCTAAGTTGGCTCTAATAAAAAATAGTATAAACAAAACCCAGGAAAGAGCCAGTGCTGCCGAATGCCTGGAGAAATCAGACCTTCACACGCTGCCAGTGAACCGCGGCCACCGTCCACTGTGGGCCAGTTTACGTGACTGTTCACCTCAGCAAGTGAGGCTCCCACAGGAGCCAGACAGGGCTGGGGTTTGGAGCACATGCTCTGCAAGCAGGAACTCCAGCTCCAAGCCCCAGCGCTGCAGGGGGCCCCAGGCAGCACCCCAGGCAATACCCAAGGGCTGCTGACTGCAACCGGAAACAGCTCAAACCCACGCACTGGAGAAACGGGCCAGTGCTCAGGGCATCTGCCTGGCAGGCAAGCAGATGGTCAGGAGTTCAACTCCCCCTCGACCCACATGTGCACAGTGATGCAGGCAGCCCCAAACGCAAACGAGGCGCCGTAATGTGTCAGTGGTGCCACCTCCTGGACCCGTGAGCAAGAGCTAAGGACAAAGGGGGCCTCCAGAAATGAGCCAGCAAAAAGGGCCTCCGCCCTAATGCCCAGGAAAGAGGGGAGAAGGGGGAAGCCGCCGCTGCCTCCCCTCCTCTTTCGGAGCACTTGGCGCCCCCAACCACTCAGCTCAGACCTCAGTGTCTGAAGTCAGATTCGATTTTAAAAATCACCGGAAAGAGCCACCTTCGGGTCCTTCAAAAGCTGACAGCCTGCCCAATTTTGTGCTGGAGAAGGTCCTTTCAAAACTGCTCTTCAGGGAGTGCCACACGTGGTCCCGAGCCCCGCCAGGAGCAATGCCTGAGGGCAGAGCTAGGAGGAAGCCCCGAGCAGTCAGGTGTAAGGCCCCCAAAACCCTGACGCTAGAAGGTTCCCTCTAGTCCTCTCCTCCTGCTCGGGGCAAGAAGAGCGTCTGCTTAGGAGTCTGCGTGCTCTCGGAGAACAAGAAGGCTAGTCTAGAGACTAAAGGCAATGTAGCCCAGTCGTAAAGCCTCTGGAAAACCTAACACCTTTCTCTTGGAAAGTCCACACCTGAATAGAAGTTCAGGAGTTTAGGCTCTGGAAGGTTAAATCACCTTTCCCACAGGCATGAGGTGGCGAGTTCAAACCCCGGTACTGCCACATGCACTGAGGCGAATATGACAACCCCACGGATCTGGGATCTCTGGAAAGGGCAAAAATTAATTTCTGGGGGCTGGAGCGATAGCACAGCAAGTAGAGCGTTTGCCTTGCACATAGCCGACCCGGGTTCGATCCCCAGCATCCCATATGGTCCCCTGAACACCGCCAGGAGTAACCCCTGTGAATCGCCGGGTGTGACCCAAAGAGAAAAAAGAATAATAATTTCTGGGGCCAACAAAAAGGCTCAAGAGGCTAAAGCATAAACTCTTATCCCTTGCACTGCAAGGTATGGCCCCAAAACTGAAAAAGAAAAACAAAAGAACACTTCTGGAGGTTATTAATCTACTGCCACTCAAGAGACTACTGCGCTTTGAGCAGGAGGGATGGAGCTCAGAAGTAGAAAACTTGCCTTGGATGCAAGAAATCCTGAGTTCAATCCCCAGGCCCTGAGCACTGCCCAGTGTGGCCCAAAGGGCACCTCCCACAAAAATTCTTAATTAAAATAAATAAATAAATGAAAGCATCTCTGAACCTCTGAATCTTAGGCAAAGACCAACCGTGGGGCAGCTGGGCTATCCCTCCTCAGGCCTGTCTGTCCAGCCTCAGTGGCCACTTTGCCGTGGACGGCTCCCATCACTTCCCATTCAGAATCTGCGGCCACTCCTTCAAAACAGATGGTCTAACACTGCTGAGACCAGCAAGTCTCCTCACATGTAAAACACGTGTATTTTGTTCATCTGTTTACTTTGGGCTTGGGGCCACACCCGATGGTGCTGGGGAGCTGTCCCTTGCTCCGTGCTCAGGGGAACCAAGCCTGAGCCTCCTGCATGCACAGCGGAACAGCTGCACACAGCCCCCGGCGCTATCGTGTCAGTCCCATATCTATTATTAGTCTCGTCTGGGGCCATACTCGGCAGTGCTCAGGGTTTACTCCTGGTTCTGTACTTAGGAATTACTCCTGGGCACCATATGTGGTGCCAGGGATCAAGGAGGGGTTGGCCGTATGCCAAGGTAAGTGCTCTAGCCCCCGGTACGATCTCTCTGGCCTATTATTTTTCTCTGTCGCTTGCCTCTTTTCCATGTGAGAAATGAGTGCTATGCTCTTCTTGGCGTAAGACATATACCTGTCAGCCCAACCACACGTCAAACATTAAAGGCTTTTCCCTCTCTTTCACCTGATGCATCATGAGCCGTAAGAGTATCATTACTCAGGGTTTAGCATACACCCACCACCGCACCTCACCCGCCACCAGGGGGCCCACCCCGGCCCCGGGTCCCCCGCTTCCTGAGCTCCTTAAATAAACTCACAGAAGCTGCAAAGTAGTGTGCAAAGCTCTCATGAGGATTCCACTGCACGGCGCCAATGTCCCACTTGCTCTGGCGAGAGATCTTCCGGTGACCTTCAAAAGGGGCATCGAGATTAACGATGTAGAGGAATCTGCGGCTAGGAGAACAAGATTACAAGGCGATAACAGCATTAGCACTGGACAGGAGGGCAGTTAGCAAACGCCGCTCCCAAACTCCCCAGGAATACATCACGTTGATGGGCTCTGCAAGCGCACTAGGGCAGCCGGCCTGTCCCGAGAGCACCCCCTGCAGGGCGATCTTCCCTACCACACCCAGGGAGGCTCACCCCGTCCCAGCAGGTGCAACTCAGCCTGACCCACCCCACCTTTTCCCATCTGAGCCGTTGGCACCCGAGAGGACCTGTCCCATCCTCTACAGAGCGGCCTACAAGGCCCGTAATCCTGATTCATAGCACAACTCGCATTCACAACTCCCCCGGAAAGGGCTGAGGACTGCAGTGGGGGCCAGTCTACGGCATGTCCGGGGTCTGGGGGACACTGGTCTCAGTGGTGCTGGAAGCCACCAAGGCTACATCCAGCTGTGCCAGGAGGCCACTCAGTGCAGGGGATTCAAACCCAGGGCCCTAGCGTGCCAGGCTGCGCTACAGCCCTTTCTGTTCTCTTCAGCCTTTGGACACCTTTTATGTTCCACATGCTAGGCAGGGAGCATTAGATTTAAAAATGTGCAAAATTAAGGATATCATTTATCCCTTCATCAAATACTGTGTAGTCGCAAACTTAATTGGGTCTCTGACCCCCTTTTCAGAAAGAAAACCACTCATTAACCCCCTAGAAATTCTACAGTCTTTAAGGAAACAAACATGAAGCGTCCAGCCTCTAATTGCACCCCGGGCTTCTACTCCCCGCTACACACAAACTCTGGTTTGGTCCAGTGGCCCTGGGGGAGGGGAGTAATGCTCACTTTGGGAAACTCTTCAGACAATCTCTAATTTCCCAGCAAGCCAATTGAGAGGAACAAAATTAAATCTAACCTTAAAATAGTAACAGTAATTAAAATAACATAGTGCCAATGATGTTCAGGGGCCCATCAGAATCAGGACCTGAGAGCAAGGACTTCCTGAGTTCACCCATTTGACTTTTGGGTCTTTTTTGTTTGGGGAGGGGCTATACCCAGTGACACTCAGGGGTTATTCCTGGTTCTGTACTTAGGAATCACTCCTGGCGGTCCTCGGGAGGACCATATTGGATACCGGCGCTCAAATCCAGGTTTGCCATGAGCAGGGCAAGTGCCTTCCCCTCTATACTATCGTTCAACCCTTGACTTCCATTTAAAGTGGAAAATCCTAGGTGTTGAGCCGACATCTCAGCAGCCACCAGCTGTCAGTTCTCAGCTGTCAGGGCTCTGAGTGCAGGATACCCCTGAAGACCCTGGGCTCCATAATGAAGACCCCGCTGATGCTTCTGTCGTTCCATGGAAGACACAGGAGGGGTGGCTCAGAGGAGGGGACACTGTAAGGAACTGATGCTGGAACAATGTATGCCTGAAACTCAACCCTAAATATTTTCTGTATCTTTGCAATTCACAGTGATTCTATTTTAAAACATATAATAAAATAAGGAAGTAAATAAAAATAGCCTGGCTTATGAATGAAAATATCAATATGAACATGCGGTTGTCTTCGAGGTGCTAGGAATCCAGTGTAATATGGAAAGGAAGAGGCTCTGACCACTATACTCTATTGTATTTGTGCAATGTCAGGGTTATTAACAAATTCAGGGGTGAGCCTTAATTGCCAGGACCATAAATTTTTTGCGTCAGAAAGCACTACAGAAACTCTCTAACTCAGCTTCATCGGGATGAAATCTAATTCATTCATAATACCAGAAATCCAGGGAGACCCCAGGAATAAATGCCGTTGGATCGTAAGTAGTGGAGCTGTCAAAGGAGGACCGGGACCCCTCGATCCTCACAAGCCCTGGCAGAGAACAGCGGCAGCACATGTGAGAGCCTGGGTACAGAAAACTGTCAGGACAAGGCCAAGGACTGTGCGGAGACTGAAACAAACAGCAGGCAAAATCTACAGGAACCCTGACCTGGGGCTGGGTGGGGTGATGACGGGGCCATCAGGATTGCTGAGTCTGGAGAGAGGGTACAGAGAAGTGTTTGCCCTGCATGCGGTCGACCTGGGTTCAGTCCCTGGCATCTCATCTGAACCACATGGGAGCACTGCCTTGAGCGATGCCTGAGTGCAGAGTCAGGAGTAACCCCTAAGCCTGTGGCCCTAAGGCAAAACAAGAAACAGAATCGCTGAACTTAATCCTTAAATTTGAGAGTCCTTTCTGATTCCCAGCAGGGTTTTCTTCCTTTCCTTCCATCCTTTTAAAAAAAATTTTTGGTGGGGGGCACTTTTGGGCCACACGGGCAGTACTCAGGGGTTTTTCCTGGTTTTACTCAAGAATTATTCCTGGCAGGGCCTGAGGGACTACCTGGGGTGCCAGGAATCGATCCCGGGTGAGCCAGGTGCAAGATGTACCCGCTGTACTATCGCTCCGGCCACCTTCTTCTCTCCCACCTTTGCTCCTGACCCCACCCCACCACACCCCCCGCCACCCTCCTCTGGCTGGGGACTGAACCGAGGCCCTCACACATGTGAAGCAGCACCCCACCCAGCCCCAGCCTCCCAGAAACCCACGCCCACCAACCGTGCAAGCTCACTTACCCGGAAAGCACCGCGTGCTGCCCGAGACAGTCCACGGACATGGCGGTCGCCTGCAGGGGGAACACAGAGTAAGTTGGGCCATGGCGGCCACTCCGGCTGGAGGGAACCAGCAACCACCCCCAGCCAGCAGGGCACTGGCAAGGGATTAGCCCTCAACGCTGAACCCCAACACTGAGTCTCTTCTGGTCACACACGAATCCCGCAATTCACCTTCTGCGACGGGGTTGCTGCTACTTGCCTGGAGGGGAGCCCCCGCACCCCAACACCAGGAGCACAGCCACACAAGCCGGCCTTGTCTGCCTCAACTGAGCACAGGAGGTTCTGGAGCCCCTGGGGAATGTGACAAACAGGGCCACTAAAAACCCCTTCCGAGAACTGCCCAGCCCAAGCCACTGTGCACATGTGCACACGTAGACCCGGGACATTGCAGTCACAGCGGGCCCCAAGGTCATGCTCTTGTCTCTGAGATGCTCGCTGACAGTCAATCTGAAATTGCTACCAGGAGGAACTGGTTTCCATTCCCTGGGCTTCCCAGTTCCCGGGGGGCTCCAACGTCCAGTTCCCAAGAGTTCCCCCCTCAAATCACTCAGGTGTGCACTCAGATACAGGAGGTAGTAATTAGGAGGCCGAGAGATGTCTCCGGCCAAAGTCGCGCCCTGCTGTGGTCTCGGGACATGACCAGACACCGCATGTGCCACTGTTGTATTATCAGAGGCTCTTTCCCAAGGATTCTCATTCTGCACCTTCCGCTCTGCCCCCCCCCCATCACAGATAGTAAAGAAATTCTCTTCCCCACCTCGGGCTCGTTTTACTAATAGCATCTCACACGTGTTGGTCTTCAGAGACATGCCCCTAAGGAAGGAATGCTGAGAGACGCCAGAACAGTTCACCGAGAGCAGGAAAGTGATCATCACGCATCCTTCATTCCACCGGAGTCGTGAACAGAGAAAAACCCAGCTGGAAGAGCAGGCAGCAAACTGAGATGCTATTTCCAGAGCTCTCTTATGCAATTTACAGATTAATGGGATGAAAGCGGCAAGACGGCACCCCCCACAGGGTGGAGGACTGTCTTTCTGGAGGGTGTGCTGTGACAGAATCCTAATATGGCCCCCAATCCTGAACCCCCAGTGCCCACACTTTCTCTCCATTACTCGAACACCAAGTGCTGCCATGAGGAGGCTATGAAGGCGAGAGTAAGCACACCTGATAACCTTTCACTACCAGCATCGCAAACCGTAAGGCCCAAGAGATAGCAGGAAAGAGAACAAGAGAGAAGGAGAGAGAGAAGGAGAGAGGAGAAGGAAAGAGAGAAAGAGAGAGGAGAGAGAAGAAAAGTGCCTGCCATAGTGGCAGGCGGGGGCGTGGGGGGGGAACTAGGACCACTGATGGTGGGAAAAGTGCATGGTGAAGGAACGGGTGCTGGCACATTATATGACTGAAATCCAATCATGAACAACTTTGTAAATGTGCATATCACTGATTCGATTTAAAAAATAAATGGATAGGGAGTTGGAGTGATAGCACAGCAGGTAGGGTGTTTGCCTTGCACACGGCCCGACTCAAGTTCGATTCCCAGCATCCCATATGGTCCCCCAGGCACGGCCAGGAGTAACCCCTGAGTGCAAGAACCAGGAGTAACCCCTGTATATCACTGGGTGTGACCCAAAAAGCAAAAATAAATAAATAAATAAATGGGGCGGGAGCAATAGCACAGCAGGTAGGGCGTTTGCCTTGCACGTGGCCGACCCGGGTTCGATTCCCAGCATCCCATATGGTCCCCTG
>JAOXYA010404423.1:0-32568 GCA_028565675.1 Sorex palustris
CTTTCAGGGTCAGGGGAATGAGACCCATTGTAATTACTGGTTTTGGCATATTGAATATGCCACGGATAGCTTGCCAGGCTTGCCAGGCTCTGCCGTGTGGGCGGGATACTCTCAGTAGCTTGCCGTGTTCGCCTGCATTAACATATGCCACAGAGACCTGGGCCCTACGAAAACAGGATGAGAACGTTGTTCGGGTCTCCCAAAGAGGAATCGAAAGAGCTATGCTTGAAGTATCATGCTTCACTCAAATGAGAGAAAGAATATGGAGTTCCGACCTCCATCAACAGTCAAGAATCAGGGATGCTGTCTTGTTTGCCAAGGTGTCGAAAATCAGATAGGCTGGACACGTAATGAGATTTGGAGATGACCACTGGACGAGAGCCGTTACTGACTGGATTCCACGGGATGTCAAAAGATTGTGCAGTCGCCCACCTACAAGAGGGTGAGACTTCTTTGTCAAGACCCTGAAAGATCGGCTTGAGGCTCTTCATGTTCCTGGAGCGAGCAGACGCCATTGGACTACACTAGTATTCGACAGGGACAAATGGAGACGTTACTGGTGCCCGCTTGAGCAAATTGATAACGGGATGTCAAGTGATCAAGTGATCAAGCCCTTTTCACACCAATTGGTA
This sequence comes from Sorex palustris, assembly GCA_028565675.1. Classification (NCBI taxonomy): domain Eukaryota; kingdom Metazoa; phylum Chordata; class Mammalia; order Eulipotyphla; family Soricidae; genus Sorex; species Sorex palustris. The sequence goes on from JAOXYA010404423.1 coordinate 633, forward strand.
TGGTAATGAATTTTCTTTACCTGTTGGTATGATTAAATCTATGATTGGAATTTTTAGTTAGACCAGTTTTTGTTTTTGCAGAATTAGTTCATTTTAGTTGTACTGTTGAATTTATATATGTAGAGTTATTGGTCAATTCCCTTTATATCTTATTTTATATATATATATATATATTTATATATGTATTTAAAAGACAGTATTTTCTCATAAATATCTCCTTGGAGTTCCTGAGCTGTGCACTAAGTTCTGGAATGTTCCCACATAGGTGCTGTGGGTAAATGTGATGGGCAGGAGAGAGAATTTTATTCTATCTCAGTGCAAACCACACGGTGAGATGTGGTGAAATGTTACAGATCCTGCCAGCCAGCATTTTACAAAGACTTTTAATAGATTGCGTCTTATTCCTTTGTGCAAAAGATAATCAGATCTTTTTGTAATGTGAAGAACATGTACAGTTATTTTTTGCCTTTGTTTTCCAAATATTCAACATGTATCAACTTAATACCACCTTCCAAAATATTATGCTCCTGTTTATCAACGACGAAGCTGTCGTTAGAACTAACAGTGATCTGAGTAGCTGTAGTTTCTGGCTCCACAGAAATTCTGTTTCATAACCAATCACAGGGCGACATAGTTTCCTGCTCTGCAGAGTCTTGGTGTCTTATTATCATTTACAGTTATTTCCAGTGCAGCCGGAGGCAAATGTGTTGCCTTGGTAGCACAGAAAGTTCCTTTTCCCGGAAAGAGCAGCTGAAATCCCTCAGTCCTCAGCATGCACCTGGGTGAGTCTTGGACTCAGGCTAGGGCACACGGACTCCCCGTGCTAGCCCCTTGCACCCACAGAATCTCCCTGAGGGCTGTCCTGGGGAAGGCTGGGCCGTGACCCACTGGCATCTCGCAGGCACCCACCAGTCCCCTCTTATCCTCAGTGTTGTCTGAGGAAATTGCTGGAAATTAGAATAGGAGGAAACGCCTGCTGCTACCCGTTACCTCTTAGCGTGAATGCTGTCTTCCATCTCTATATTGTGCTCTGCCTATTTTAAATAGAAAAACAAAAATATTTAATTCACAGGTGGCACCAGACAGAAGTACCAGTTTGGCTTTTTTTGGAGGGGGTTACACCCAGCAATGCGCAGGGGTTGCTCCAGGCTCTGCACTTGGAAGCTGCCCCTAGCAGTGCTCAAGGGACCCTATGAAATGCCGGGGATTGAACCCGGGTTGGCTGCATGCAAGGCAGACGCCCTCCCCACTGTCCCATCGCTCCAGCAGAGCTACCAGTTTGATGGGAGCAGGTGAGGTGTGGGGGGCTCCTGGGACCCTGGGGGGCACTTGCCCAAGCAGGCGGGACTGGGTGAGGGTCCGGTGAGTAGCCCTGTCCTCAGTCCCTCCTGCCGTGTACCCTTCTCTGTGTGATGGGGGTGACAGAAAGTGAGGGCCCCATGCTCTGATGTTACTGCCCTAGGACATTGCCACTTCCTCCTGAGGCCAGAGCAGTTCTGGATGTTTCTGTACGTCCCTCTGCTCCCCTGATAGACACACTTCAGGATGTCATCACCGAGCTTTGAAATGGAAACCAGCAGGACATGAGGGGAACGGGGCTCTTGGCCACAGATCCCAGCCACGGAGAGGGGACATAGGCAACAGGCTGCAGCAGAAGGAACTTGGCACATGTTTGTTGGTTGGGTTTTCAGGCCACATCTGCTGGTGCTCGGGGGTTACTCCTGGTGGCCTGGAAACCAGATGGGATCTTAGGGATTGAACCTGGGTCAGCCGCATGCAGGCCAAGTCCTGGCCCTGGGATGAGCCCACTGAGGTTGGGTGGGCATGGAGCGGGAGGCAGAGGTGAGGAAGGGAGTCAGGGGAGTGACGGGAAGGGCTTACGGCTCTGACAGGAGCCACCGGAAGGTCTGGTCTAGAAAGATCCTTGTCATGAGGGTGAGACGGTCCAAACCAGTGTCGGGGTAGCGTGGTCTGACTCTCGAGGAATGGGCTCACGTAGAGACGTGTGCAAAGTTGGGGGCAGGTGGGGAGTGCGGGGTGTGCCTCCTCCAGATGAGTGTGTGTTGTGGAAGGGGGAGGAGGTGGGGGCTTGGGGGAGACCAGCAGGTCCTCTTGGTAAACAGGTAAACAGGAGTTTCCAGCTAAACCTCCAAGGAACTTGCCAAGTTGTCTAATTAGGATGAAAGGTCTGGCAGTTGATGTATAAATAAAAGTAAAGTAAAGCAACATATGGAGGAGACACCCAGAATAGTATCCACATGCCGCTCCCTCTGCTCAAGTCAGGCTCCAGCTCAGCACACAAGCACATGGACACGCGGGACATGCAGACTACACACCACACAGACCATGCAGAACACGCAGACTACACACCATGCGGATTATGCAGAACTTGCAGACTATACACCATGCAGATCACGCAGAGCATGCAACCTCACAGAGCATGCAGGTCATGCAGACCAAGCAGAGCACATGGACCACACAGAACACGCAGATCACACAGAACACACAGACCATGCAGAACATACAACCACAGACTACAGAGGTCACAAAGATCCCATAGACCACACAGATGACACATTAACGCAGACCACACAGAACGTGCAACCACGTAGACCATGTGGATCACACAGACCAAGCAGAGCACATAGACCACACAGAACACGCAGATTACACAGAGCTCACAGATCCTGCAGAACATGCAGATCATGTAGATCACGCAGAGCATGCAACCGCACAGACTATGCAAATCACAAAGAACATGCAGAACACACAGGCTACACAACATTCAGATCACCCAGACCACACAGGACATGCAACCACGCAGACCATGCAGAACACAAGACCACACAGACACACAAACACATAGACACGCAGACACACAGACACACAGACACACAGACCACACAGATCTCACGCGGACGACCCATGGCTTCTTTCATCTTCACGACAGTCACCCGTCCCTCCTGGGGGTCTGCGGCTGCCCCCGATAGGGGTGAAGCAGACCCTATTGGTTGGAATAAGGCGGAAGGTCCAGGGGCAGCATGTCCTTTCGTTCCTGTGTCCACATGCTAGCAGAGGCACCTGCGGCTCATCCCGGCTCCAGCCCCACCTTATTCCTGGGCCTTCCCTCCCTGCTCGCCTCTGCGGTCAGGCCTTGTGACACCCACCTCGGCATCAGTGCTAGGGGCAGGGCTGTCCTGGGGGCTAGCAGGTGGCACCTGACCCTGTCCCTCTGCCTTTATCCTGGCTGTCCAGCTCCTCAGATGCCCAGGGCGTGGGCACAGGCCATTGGGTGGACAGCGTGTGTTGTCCCATGTCACATCCCCTGAGAGCATATCAGGCAGCGCTGAGGCACGTGTGGGACCAGGCAGGGGGTAGCCACTGGCCCAGGAGTGGCCTGGTGGGGGCTGGCTGAGTCGGCAGCCCTGAGGGGCAGCATCTCTCGTGAGCCTTGGCTCTGGGGAGCCCCCTCTCACTAGGCCACACTGCCCTCCCAAGGAGATGCTTCTCGGAACCTTTCTTCCTGTGCTTGAGTAACCTCTGCCTCTGTCATCTGGCTGGCTCTGTGCACAGAATCCACACATCCGGGCGAGGAGACCAGCACCGAGAGGGCTGGCATGCTGGGCCCACACCCCCACTGCATCTCACAGCAGCAGCCAGAGTTCATCCTGACCAGGGGAAGTCTCTGATGTACGTGAGCAGTAACAACATGACTTCGATTCTCGTGGAAAGTATGAAGTGTTTATTGTGCAGAGCTTAATTACCACTGATGGATGAATACAGCTCTCAGCAGGAGTAGATTATAATGTGTCTTTCACTTAGCCTAATTCCACATCTCGGGATAGAGTCAATTTAGTCTTATTATTTAAGAAAATTAGTGCAAATGTAACCTCATTGCATTTATTCTCAACTGAAACAAACATCAGAAATTATACATACAACACTCAAAAGACAATTTCTCTCTGGAAGCAAAGCGGGAAGAAGATGCCCTAGAACCCTCCTGTAACAGACTCAAGTCACATTATTTACTCGGGACTGGAGACAGTTCTGGCAGGGTCCAGGTTCTCTGCTACCTGCTCCTGGCCGGGCTGTCCACTGCGGAACGCGGCTCAGCGTGGGCCTCTCTGTTGTTCGGCCCAAAGTAAAATTAGAACCTGCTTCATTAAGAAAGGAGGTTACAAAATTTTCATTTTCTCTCAGAGTCTCCAAAGATTTCTGAGACCTAGATAAGCTGCGGATACTCTCTCAGAGCTTTGTGGCGTCTGGGTGTCAGCCCCAGGATGAAGGTGTTCGACTGGAGAACGAAGGAGATGAGGCAGGGTTTTGCAGCATCATGAGATTCGCCCAGGGCCTGAGTGGCTGATCACTGCTGGGCACCACGCAGCTTCCGTGGCTCGTGTGAATTTATTGCCAGTTTGTTTCTCTCTTATTTGGAAAAATCCACTTTTCTCTCCAAGAGATGATAACGTTCATGCCAGAAGCCAGAGGCAGATGCACATGGGTCAGTGGCGCTGGGGCCGTGCGCAGGTGGCCCTGACTGCCCGTCCCGGGGTCCCAACACCCCCCCACCCTCAGCCAGGCCCCCGGGACGCACTCCAGCCCTCGCCCCAGCAGGCCTGCCCCTGTGAGTGCTCCCGCCTCCCGGTGTGGCCAGTGTTGTCCCATGCGCGTCGCCCCTCTGGGAGTAGGAGAGGACATGGCTGACTCGGGTGGGGCCTCCCATGGTGCCCTGAGGCCTGGCCCCTCCCAGGGGTCCCAGCCAAGGTTCTGGCAGCTCAGTGCACCCAAGGAGGGGCCGCAAGGGCCAGAGACTGTCCAGGCACCATGTGGGGCTTGGGGCTGTGGGCAGTCGGGCTGCTCTCCCCCCAGGTGCTGATGGCCAGCACAGATCACATGACGATTGTCCCCTAGGCCCAGGGATGGCCAACAGAGCCACTCACGCACTGGGCACTTGGCCCTGCCCTGACACGCCCAGAGATGTCCATAGCAGCCGTGGTATCGAACTGGGCAATGGCAGGAAATGTGGGGCAGGGCCCATCTGTGGGTGTGGCGAGTGGGGGTGGGGCGGGTGGTCTCTGGCATCACACACAGAAAGGACAGTTAACAGGCCTGCACTGTCTGGGGCTGGAAGGAAAGGTGTGTGCAGAAAATCCTGGGCTGGACGGGATTAGTTTCAGACAGTGTAAAGTGCTACTATGGCCATCACCCGGCACCACCACCATCACGTCACATCACCGTCCTCACCTTTCACCATCTTCATCATCACTTCTACCTCATCACCATCACGTCACCATCCTCACTCGTCACCATCTTCGTCGTAACTCTCAGGATCCTCACGGCCTCTGTCACTCTCTGATCGCCCCTGGCTTCCCTGTCACCATGGTGCCCTGTTGGCCGTCCCTAGAGGTTGTGCCCACGATGGGAGTTGACCGTGAAGGAACCAGGTAGAATCTCCACTCCCCTAAGAGCCAGGCCGTGTGCGTTTAACCTCGTCGGGAACTTTGGGGCCCAACCTTGATTTCTCTCGCGACACCTTCTCTCCTGATTTTGTGATTCATTCAGTAAATAATTACAGGATACAAGGGTATGTTGGACGTGTGAAAATCAACTTATCCCGCTCGAGGGTGTTGGAGCCTGGAGGGGTTTCCTAGCTGGGATCAGCAGACCGACGAGGCCGTGAGGGCACACAAAGTGGAGTGCACAGGCCTTCACGGTGCACAGGGCAGAGGAGCCTCTCAGGACCATGGGGCCCTCAGGGACGAGTCGAGTGTCCATGGCGTGGGGGACGGGGGGCTCCCTGGGTGCTGTGCTGGGCGTGGACATCACCACTCTGAGGGCCTGGCAGAAGCTTCGGCCACTTAGAGGATGAGAAGCTCAAGTGCTGGTGAGGCTGGTGTTGCAGCTGGCGGGTGCCGAGCGCTAGGTTCAGCGTCGGGTTATGATCACATCTGCGTTCACGCCAGCTGACCGTGGGTCATGGCGAAACCAGCATCCAAGCAGGGATGTGGAGATTCAGTAAGTTCCTCCTGAAAAGCTCCTCAGCGGCTCGCGTGCTGCCCAGTCACCCAACCGTACCTCCTCGGCGGTCTCTGGGCTCCTGGTCCTGACCAAGGTGACCCTGTCCTGAGTCATGGCCTGCTGTCCACTCTAGGGCTGTCACAGGAAGCCTGTGGCTCCTGACACCTGCCCACCTGTCAGCTCTACCAGGCTGACTCCTGCCCCCTCTGACTTCTCTTGCACGCTGTGGGGGCCTCCGGGCCGGGGATGCTGTGCACTGGGGTCAGGGCTCTTCCTGAAGCCGTCTGCAGGGACACGTCTCACTCAGAGCACCAGCAATGTCTAGCGTGGAGGAAACCGGCCCCTGGCTGAGGAGCAAGGCTGCAGCAGAGCCTCGGTATACCCAGAGGAAGGGCAAGACCCAGAGGAAGGGCCAGACCCATCTCAGGGTAGGGGCTGGGCCCAGACTCTAGGTGCTGGACCGCAGAGTGGGTGGCTTGTCTGTAGGAAGAAGCTTCATCTGACTAAGCGCAGCACTCAGGATGCTGAGCCAGAGACTTGGGGCAAAATCCAGTGCTCAGGAAACTGGCCTCCTTGCCTGAGGAGAAAGCGGCAGAACACGAACCCCTCAGAGAGTCCCAGGCCTGGGGCGGGCAGGGTTTGCCAGCAGCCATGGGCAGGAGCACCACAGGCCCTTGGCGAGCTCTCTAGGCCGGGAGATTGGTAGTCTTTGCTCCCGTGATCTGCCATGACCCACCAGGGAGCATTGACCCGTGCGAATTCAGGATGGTGAATGGCGAGCATGAACTTGGGGTGCAAACACCGAGCACCGGCTTGTGACCCAGTGCCCTGTGGCAGGGCCTGGAGCCTTGACAGCGCTGGGGGTGCAAAGGCACGGAGACCCGCAGCCCCTCAAGGGATAAGGAAGGAGAGGAGATGAGAACGTTGGCCTTACTCAGCGGCTGGAGGGCGCGTATGTGAGACTAAACAAAGCGTCTTCCTCAGGAGCTGAGTAGAGTCAGAGCGATTTCGCGTTCTCTTTGTGGTTAAATTGATTTTGCCATAATCACCTTCCTTTTAATGCAGTTCTGTGTTACTTTGCTGCGCTGCTCTCTGTTGAGATGTGTCTTTTTCCTTGTTCTGTTTTATTTTATTTTTTTTCCACTTAGAGATGTTTTCCAGCCTCAAGTTTATTAAAAAAAAAAAAACTTTCTTTACCCTCTTAAGTCAAGCTTGGGAGTTTAGAGAAGAAATTACCTCTTTGATTCTAAGAAATTCATTTTTCTATTTTCAGGGAAGGAAATAGTCAAGAAACTCTTCTGAAAAGACTCACCTATGGCATAGAATTTCTCCTGCTTTTAAGAAAGGTGAGTCCCCCTGCCACTGAGCCCAGGTGGCCCAGATGGCGGCGCAGTCCACACCCAGTCCTTCCAAAGCTGCCCCCAGCCCAGACAACCTGCTGAACTTTCTCAGACACTCTCACCTTAGGCTCAAAGAACAGGGGGTTGGCTTGTCGGCTGAGAAGGCCCCAAGGTCCTGGCAGGCAGGGCGCGGCTGCGGTGGCCAGCACAGGCTCCCTTGGGGACAGCCCCCACTGCTGGGCCTGACACATGGCATTTTGGGGAAAGGAAGATGCCAGGGGTGCCTTATGGTCAGACTGCAACTAGTGAACCATATTTATGGTCAGTTCAGGGCTACTGGGAGACACCGTAGGCGCCCAGTGAGGAGGGTGTTTCCCACCCAGGTCAAGATGCTGGGAAGCGCCTTTCCCGCCCAGGTGGTCAAAGGCTGCCCCCTGCTCTCAGCGGTCACCTCTGACCTGAACTCGGCCTGCACACAGGGCTCCCTCGCAATTAGCTGAGCAGGACTGTCCGGAGAGGCTGCTTGGGAGAGACGCCTGGACCCCACACTGCCCAGCTGCCTTCTGCACTCCGCCCAGCAGGAGCCTGGGGTCTCCCTGGCTCCTCGAGGCACCTGAGCACTGGTGGCCATCAGCAGCCCCGAGGGACAGTGACTCACTCTCCAGGTGCAGAAGTGCCCGCCCGGCAGTGCTCAGAGCCCACCACCTCCCTGAGAGCACCGTACGGAGAGGGTCCTGCTCCCGCTGCTCGGGGTCCCCGTCCCCAGGGCCTGTCTCGGGGGGCCCGTGGCAGTGCTGAGGGTGTTGGTGAGCATATTGGCAGGGCCCCATGGGTACGAGCCGCCCGAGCATGGTCAGGACATGAAGGGGTGAGGCCAAAGTGGAGCCATGACAGGCTCATGAAACTCAGCAGGCCTAAGTCTCGGTTTCCCCCATCAGAAAGTCCCGACTTCTCAGAAAACAATATCACCCTGTGCAGATAAACCACACTGTGGTAACAACCTATCAGAGTTGGGGGCCTGGGCAGTGGCGCCCAGCCAAGCAGAGAGGGCCGAGGGTGTGGAGTCACCAAATGGGCAGGGACCAAGAACTGGAAACGTAATGTTGGTCCCTGAAGTCAGGGACCAGACAGGGACCAGAATTGGAAGCATATTGCCAATTCCTAAAAAAAATGCTGTTATGTAACCAAACCCTCTCTCAACTGCTTAGAATTCGAAGTCAGGTCCTGGTCGAGATGCCACTGCATTGGATGAGGCTCGGACCCCGGCTCGAGCTGGCGATAAAGGGGCCTGGTGTTTGCAGCCTTGCAACTGATCTGGTCAGTGTGCAAGTGAAACTCCCTTCCTGGGGCATAACAATGGGACACAGGGGACCGCTGGGGGCCGGGGTTCGTGGGCTCTGGGCACCGCCCTGCTGCCGCCCTACTTGTGGCCAGCCCCTGTCAGTCCCTGCGCCTCGAAGAGAGACCACAGTTCTGGGGGCTCCGGGCACGGGTGTGTGTCCTCCCTCTCCTTGGGTCAGGGGCTGCCCAGCCTCTCCGTGGGGGACCCTGCATGCGTGGAGCACTGAGTCAGGAGTCCACCTGGGTGGCCCTTGGCCTATGCAGACCCGCTTTGAGCTGCCCGTGCTGACCAGAGATCTGTTAACACCCCAGGCTGCACATGTCCTGGCTGGTCATCCTGGCTCTATGAAGAATAAGCTCCCAGCTTCTTGATTTTCCTACAATTCTTTCCTGAAATAATTTCTCCAAAAATGTTCTATTTCTAAAAATAACACCTCTAAAAATAGTCCAAGTTGTGTCAATTGTTCTCTGCCATGCCTTACGTAAAGTGCCCTTCTCTCTCTCTACTGGAGGACCATGTTTCTTCCTCTCATCTGCTTCTTGGAAAGAGAAAACTGGAGAACAAAGCCAAGAGCCTGGAAACACCCAGCCACTCTGCTCCGTGGTCTCAGCATCGAACCCGGACCTGACATGGGTCCCACACAGGCGGGTTGAAATGTTTACTTTATTTATTTGCGTTTTTTGGCTTTTTTAGGGGAAGGGGGGGTCACACTCGGCAATGCACAGGGGTTCCTCCTGACTCTGCACTTGGAATTACTCCTGGCGGTGCTCAGGGGACCCTATGGGATGCTGGGAATCGAACCTGGGTTGGCAGCATGCAAGGCAAATGCTCTCCCCGCTGAGCGATACGCTTCCTCCCCGAAATGTTTATTTTAATGGAAAAACTAAGTTGTACTTAAACTGGCAGAAAGTAAAGTTCATCAGTTGAATAATGAGGACTGAATGACCATCTTAGTGAATGCAAAATACTCCCCAGAGAGTATTTTTGATATTTGAACATTTGACCTTAGAGGGTGAGTGGCAATTCCAAGAACCAGAGAAGAGGGCAGTGGAGGAAAGGGTCATCTGATAATTATAGAGCTTCATAATTTGATGGAGTTCCACTTGAAGGTTCAAGTTTTAGAAAAATACATATTCATATTGTAAGTTCAACGATTTCTTCTAAAAATAATGTGCTAGAAATTCACATTCTGTTATTTCCACGCTTCTCTAAACACATCGTGTTGATAAGACAGTCCTGTGGTAGAGTTCACAGTCTAAGCAGTAGGCTACAGGTATGTTTTGGTAAAGGGTTGTTGGTTTTTTTTTTCCCGAAAAAATCTATATTTCCCAGAAATTTGGAAAGTGAATGATTCACAGTGACCTGGTGAGACATCCTCTGGTGAGTCAGATGGCTGAGACTTGGCTTTGTTAGAAACTGGTTTCCCATTGGTGAACCATCCAAAGTATATTTGGATGAAATCTGGTACTTTCTCTGCCATCTGAAAGTAGAGCGCTCTTACTTGGAAGGACTTGGAGAGTTGTTGGGGTCTGAACGCCATTGCCAGTCAATGCCGTGGAGACTTTGAGGCATCCCCACTCCCAGAACAAACCTAACAAATCACAGCAAGTTGGAATCATCGCAATAGGGAGGGAAATTCGCAGGCTGGCAGTCAGCACTGAGTGACATTGTTATAACAAACTTCATCCATTTTCATTAACTTACTTATAGAAAATACTTTTTATATTGCTTACATATGTGAATATGAAAATTATACTTGCAGGGAATAAGGTGTATCCAGAAATATATGAACAAACGGAAGAAGCCGAGTTTATTTTCTAAAAATGCCTGATAAAGATCATTTTGAGGGCTGAAAAGAGGGCACAGGAGGGAGGTGCTTGCCATGGGGATGTCGTTGCATTTGGGTTCTGGCATCGTATGTATCGTATGTGGGACCAGAGCAATGTCAGGGTCAGTCCCAGCAGAGCCCCGGGTAGCCCCCAACCCTCCCTTGCTCCATATTGTTTTGAATAATGTTCTATTTTTCAAATGCTAGGATATAGTCACATTTACTTGACTGATTGTACATTGTTAATTATTCAGCCAGAAGAAGATTGGATTCATTTAAATCACTCAGATGATGGAGAAACGTTTTAGAGGCGTGTGTGAGTGCTGGGGAGGTTTTGACCTAGAGAGGGATTCAGCCTCTCCCCTTTCCCTCGGACCCGTTGGGAGTCCTCCGGCACTGACTAGCCCCCTCCCCACTCTGCCCGGGGGCTCTCACCCTCTGGGCACCCTAGGGCATCCCCACAGGCCCTCACTTTGTGCCCAGCTTCTGGGTGTGGAACTGCTTCTCTTGTCCGAGCCAGCCCTCCCCGAGTTACCCTGGGCCTCTGGGCAGGCCTTGGCACGTGGTTCTTGAAGGTTCTCTGGTGCCAGAGGGCCCCAGCGTGTCCCCAGCTGTGCTGGGCTGGTGGTATGGGCCAAGGGTCAGTGCTGGGCTGTCGCGGGGCCTGCGGTGGGCTCAGAGTAAGGTTCTGCCCGCGCCTCAGAGGTGTCCCTTGTGAAGGGAATCAGATGTTCAGTTCCCTTGTGAGATTGCTGTTTGCAAATGTGCTAATCTTGTAATCACGGTACCTAAGGAAACCGCAGCCGAAGCTGCTGGCTACTTCGTTTGGTGGTCACGGTTTTCCTCGGCCTGTCGGAGCCACTGGGGGCGTCATGGCCTCGCTTGCCTCACCTGGGGTCACAGCCAGGCCTGCACCCCACCTGCCCGCCCTCAGCTCTCCCATTGGACACCCCTGGCAATGAATTCTCAGACTTAATAAAACCAAGACGGGATTAGAGGTGACTGTCACTCAACCAGAGTGGTTGTGTTGTGGGGCCCACATAGGCCACCAGGACTGAGGCCTGAAGTGAGAAGCTGGAGCAAGGGAGGAGAGGCCCGGATAGGGGACGTCCCCAAGGACCATCAAACTGCCCTGCAGTGGACAGGGTGGGAAGCATGTTTCCAAACCAGGCTGGACAGAGGAGCACGCGTGTGTCCAGCCATGCTGTCCGTGTCCATGCTGCTGGGCTCTGTTGCCCGCCCGTGCCGCCCGCCTGCCGTCTTGAAGTGTGTCCACTTGTCGGGCGCTCAGCCTGCTCTGGGCTGGCCACAGCTCCACCTGGGGCGGGCCTGCGGCTCTTGCCACCCCGGAGAAACCCGTTACTTCCTGTCTCTTCCTCAAAAAAACAAAAAAAACATTAATAGCTGGTTTCCTTGGCCGCTTGCTACCTGAAACGCTTCTCTGTGTGTGCGAGGCAACAAGCCGGAAGAGCAGGTGAGTCTAGGGTTGAGTTTCCTCCCCTCGGTCCAGCCTGAGTCCACGGCTCCCTGAGGAATCAGGCGGTGGGGCCCATCTCCCACTGAGCAGAATGAGTGGATGCCAGGTGTGGCCGACAGCTTCCCCGGGCTGCTGGGATGTGGATGTCCATGCTGGGGAGGGGTTTATGTGACCCCCAGCAGGCCAGCCTGTCAACAGGGGGGAGAGCACAGTCCCCGGGAGCTACCAGCCACTTGGTGCCCATCTTGAACCTCTCACCAGACTCTGATGGGCATGCTCTCCCTCCTCCCTCCACCCTCCTCCTCGCCCCTCAGAGGCAGGAGGCTTCCCTAAGCATGCTGCTCCTTCCAGAAAATTCCCTTGGCTTCTCTCCATCTCTCCAGCTCTTGGAATTTCATTTCTTATTTAAAGGCAAATGTTACCTCTTGGAGGAACATCCTCGAGTTCCCCGAGCTTGTTCTTTAGTCCCTGCTTTGGGATCTCACAACTGAGCCGACGTCTTGATCACTTACCGGTCGCTGCACCTGTGTGTTTGCGTTGTTTTCCTTCCTCAGAAAACCGCACAGGAGTGTCGGTAAATGTTTGCCGAGTCAAAGATTACATAGCCCGAGCACTGGCCACTGTCTGAATCAGATAATAGGAACCTTGTGAGTAGTGTTTAATTACTATTGCACACATCGAGTGATTAATTAAACAAATGTTTGTGCATTTGTGAGGCCCATTAGTTCATGAGAGACTGAGCAATAAAACCCCGAACTCCCGTCCTAGCCACACTGGGTGGGGTGAACCCACCCACACCACCTCTTCCTTCATCTTCTCTCCGTCACTGGTCCAGGCAACTCGTCATTGGATCGATCCCTCAATCCCGACACCACCCTGCATATGGCCCCCCATTTGGTCCTTTTCAGTTCCAGCCATTTGCTGGGTGACATCTGTTCCTGCAGGACCTTACCTGGGCATGTGTATTTCCTGGTCTGGTCTGGATTTCCTTTGTCCTAATTTGATGCTTAGATTTTGGTTTGTATCTGTTGTCGCTATTTGTTTAGCAGGGGAGGCAAGCTCACAGTGTGATCTTATAATGTCACCCTTCATATAAAAATGACACTGTCCATAATTATCGGGGAGGCTCGGGCCAGGCGTGTGCCTATCGCAGGACCCCTGTCCTCCCTGACCTCTGCCCAGGCCTCTGGGCCATCGCGCTGACGCTGGCACCCAGGAGCAATGCTGAGCTGAGAGAGGAAAAGCCCACCAGGATCCTGGGCTTTGGGGGACACACGTCTGTATTTCCGGGGGCTCTGGTGGCCATCAGCCATGAGCTGGAAGGCACAAGCCCCTCGCGGAAAGGGGCTGTATATCTTAGATGCTCTTCTGACCTGTCCGAGGCAGGGACCGAGGCGGGTAATGGTGAGGAGAATGTGGCCAGGGGGCTTCTGCTTCCTTCTCTCACCCAGGGCACCTCGGCGTCTCCCCACTGCGTCTCCCTAGCATCTGCGGAGTCAGCGGTGTCCAGGTCCCTGCTGGGAAGTGGGTGGTCTCACTGCCCGTGAGCTGACCAGCATTGACCCTCCTGCCTGGAGCAGCTGTTGGGCCCAGCAGAGACACCGGAGCCCCCTTAGAGAAACACGGGCGGGCCCGGCGCGACTCACTGGGAGTGCAGGGGACTCGGCTGCACACGGAGGAGGACTCGACAACGCCAACCCGGGGCGAGCTCTCTGGCACTAAGGTGGGCGCTGCCCCTCCTGCTCTGCTGTGCGGCCTCAGAACTACGTCCCCCAGAGAGGACACCTGCAGGGCAAGGACCTACCAGCCCGTGGCCCCTGGGCAAACCTGTGCCATGCGGCCAGGGTGGAGATGAGCCCGTGCCTCCTGGTCCAGTGGCCTCTTCTTCTTGTGGGCGCCATCCACCTCCCCAGGAGAGCAGTGACAAAGCAAACCCACTCGTTTCATCGGAGAAGGACACAGTGAAATATCAGATCTGAGAATTGTCTATTTAAGAAAATCTTTCTCTCCTGTTGCATCAGAGGCAAGATGGAATCTTATCTGTATCTTGAAAGCAGTTGGGGCGGGCTCGTGAATTCAGAAAGCTTCTGCATCAGGTGCTTAATGTCCGCGGAGAGACGGAGTTCACGGTTGAGGCTGACAGGCAGGGGACCCCACGGGGGAGACTTGAGGTTGTGAAGGTGGGTGAGGAGTGCTTACACAGTCACGCTGCCTCTGTGGCCAGTCTCAGATGCTCTTACCCAGGCCAAGAAGGCAGAGGCCAAGGCTAGCCAGCAAGCAAGGCACTTCTCCTGCCTGCGTCCAGCCTGGCTGCAACCCCTGCATCTTACGTGATCCCCAGGTTCCTGCCAGGGGTGACCCCTGAGTGCAGAGCCAGGAGTAAGCCCTGAGTCCCACCGGATGTGGCCCTAGAACAAAACTTAAAGCTGAAGGTCTAGAAGGAACCAAATTAGCCGATGAACTGTTTGCTCTTACTTCCAAAGACCCCCCGCCCCGTGACCCTCCTGGGCATGGCCATCCCTCGGCTGTCCTTCTCCAGGTCCCTGTGTAGCTTGGTAGCCCATAGGGCTGCTGGGGGCTGTAGGGCAGGTGGGCGTGTGGAGGGGGTGGGCAGTCCCCCATCCTGGGTGCCCCCCGGCTCTCAATGCAGGGCCCAGGCGGGTCCCGACAGAACGCCAAGTCCCACCTGGGATGTGGACATGCGTGGGACCCTCTGGCACCAGCCTCAGGGCTGCTCTTTGTGTTCGTTTGTTCGTCCTGGCCTGCGCTGACCTCTGCTCACCCCCAGGCCCTCAGTGCCCCAAGGTGACTAACTTGTGGGCTGATAAAGCCTCCCCTGGTCCCTCCTCTCTCTGGGTCCATGTCACAGAGCGGGTCACTTGCTGGCTTCCTTAGAGCCTCATTATTATTTGCCCGAAGCTTCTCTGCGGGAGCCTGTGGGGAACTGTCACCTCCAGCAGAGGGAAGGAAGCCTAGCGTGGAGCGACATGCATCTGTCCGTCTCTGTGATATGTGTCCATCTGTACATCCGACGTGTGTCCGTCCACTCGCCAGGCAAAATTGCGGGAGTCGCCCCTAGGGACCAGCTTCCCCCAAGCATTCCAACCCCGAGTTCTTGTGTATGTGGCTGGAAGACACGCCTGCGGTTTCTCTATGCTCATCTGAAGGCTTCATTTGTGTTTAGTGTTGGGCCACAGAGGTTGGTGCTCAGGAGCGGCTCCCAGCTCAGTGCTCCTCTGGGAGCAGCTCCCAGCTCAGTGCTCCCCAAGGAGCTAAGCCTGCTCCTGATGCTGTGCTCCAGACCTTTGGCCCCTGCCCATTCGATGGCTCCGTCTGGGCATGGGGCCAGTATCGCTGCATGTCAGGGTCTGGGGTGAGGGTCGCCAGAAGGGCCAGTGGTCACCAGAGGTGAGAAGCCTGCGGGAGAGTATGAGGGGGTCACTACCCCACACCAGCAGTGGCCCGGTGTTTCCTCCTGGTCAGCGAGACCATCCCCGCTGGCTTGCACACAAGCCTGCTCCTCGCTGCTACAGCTCGGGTGTGCTGTGCAAACTGCAGCCCTGGGGGTGGGGGGACGTGGAGCCCACCCGACCCTCCGGAAGGACCCGTGGTCAGACCCATGGTCACCCACCCGGGCGGTGGGGCCGGACCCTGTGCCTGTGGGAAGGCGCGGCCTCTCAGAAGCACATTCCCTGGTCTCTGGTCTCTCTTGGGACCTGTCCACGTACCGACTGGGATGACCGGGTGTCCTGGTGGGTCCTGCCGTCACCACCTCCCAGGGAGCGCCCCTGCCCACCTGGTGCCGTGACCGGCCATCGGGGCCACAGTCCAGTGGGAGGACCCTTCACGTGGTCTGTGGGTGAGCACAGCTTGGTGCGACTCTGAGCAGCCCCAAGACAGGGAATGTCCCTGGCGCCCGGCGCTCCCGGGGAGGAAGGAGACAGATGGTCACGGGCACACATTGGGCAGCAGAGCCGGGGGGGAGAGCCACATCCACGTGCCACAGAGCTTCCCGGCATAAACACTGCGGCCGAGTCACCTCAAATCTGGGACCTCAGGGTCAAAGGCCAGGCTGGTCACTGGGCTCCGCAGGGTTGCCTCGGTGAAGGCCAGGCTGGTCACTGGCCCTGCTGGTGTTTCAGACGGGCCGTGCCCAGGGAGCTTCCGGCCACTCTTGCTCCATTGGCTGGTTCCATCCTGTTCCCTGTGGCCTCACTGCCCCGTAGGCACCTGCGGCGTGGGCAGCTCCCTCATGGGGCTGCAGCTTGCCTGACCCTCGCACACAGGCTTTTGGTTAATCCCTTTCTTAGTGCTCTTTCTCAGTGCTCCCTCTCAGTGCTCCCTTCCCTCAATGCTCCCTCTCTCAGTGCTCCCCCTCCTCGGTGCTCCATTCCCTCAGTGCTCCCTCTCTCAATGCTCCCTTCCATAGGTGCTCCCTCTCAGTGCTCTCTCAGTGCTTCCTCTCTCAGTGCTTCCTCCCCGTGCTCCCTTCTCCAGCATCACTCCCTGGTCAGTGACGCATGTGTGAAGCAGGAGGGGAAGCCCCCAGAGGCCCCGTGGTGGGCCCGCCACTGCCCTGTTTTCTCTCGCATCAAGATGGAACCTTCCTAGTGGGTCACGGTCACGGGAAGAAAAAGGTGAGTTCCGGGCAGCCTCTCACGGGGAGCATGGCTGGGGGGACATGTCCAGCTAAACACCCGCAGACTGACCACAGGCTGAGGCCAGCGGGTGGCTGGAGGGCAGGGGCAGAGGCGGCGCTGGTTGGCGCCGGGGAGCGTGGAGGGGCCTCCCAGGGTGGGAGCATTGTTCAGGCCTCCTCCTGAGTCAGTGGGAACAAACCAAAGATAAAGGGATGGGCCAAAGGGCTGGGAATGAAAACAAGCCTGAGGGAAAGGCGGTGACCACGCACCACGGGGCTGACGTGACAGCAAGGGCAGAGCGACCTGAGCGGCACTTAACCTCCCAGAACCTTCCAGAACACTGGCTGCTTGACGCTCTTCCACCCTGTGGAGAGAGGAGCGAGGGGATGGTAACCAACGCTCCGGGTCTGCGGGCTCAGCCGGGGTCTGAGAAACGTCCCTGAGAGACTGTGCCCGCCACGTGTCCCACTCACTGCCAGGACAAACACGCCTGCAGGGGATGCCGGGGGATGCCAGGAGTGTGTGGCGGTCAGCAGGTCCCCCCGCCGGGATGAGCGTGGGCCTTGGGGAGATGGGGGAGGCAGGTGGGTGCCGAGCGGGGTCAGGGCCGGGTCCCCCTCGGACGCTGCTGTCCACTCCGGGCTGCAGCCAATCCACGCGGTCATAGGGCCCAGCACCCGCCCGGAGCTGAACAGCGTCCACCCCGCAGGGAGAAGCGGGTCAGGGCTTCAGGGCACTTGCATCACCCCTGCCTGGCTTTGTCTCTGCAGGAGAGCATCCTCGCTGGCCCAGGGCTCTCCCTCAGCTCAGACCACCACCAGGAGCACTCCCCACAGTGCTCCATCCAGGCTGGAGTGAGGAGGACCCAGTGGCCGTCCCTAGCTGGACTCTCCCCACAGTGCTTCATCACGGCTGGAGTGAGGACCCCGTGGCCGCCCCTAGCTGGACTCTCCCCACTGTGGGGTGCCCACAGACTGGCCCCTGTGTTCAGTGTTCTCCAGGACTGACAGCCTGGATAGAGATAGGGCTTGGGGCGGAGGCTCTGCCGAGTCCCGGCAGCCTCTGCCTCTACTTCAGACGCAGTGCTCCCCACAGCCCAGCTTCTCCGTCAGAGCCAGTGCTCCTTGCTGAGGGGCACCCGCCCTGCTGGGAGCCCGACTGCAGGTCAGGCTGGCGGCCTGGTGGCTGCCAAGCCTTGCCCGGGCCCCAAGCGCCTCCCCTCTCCCACCCGAAGGCCCATGCCTGGCCCCTGCCTGGCCAGAGGGAGGCTCCATTTCACGGCAGGTGTTGGGGCAGAAGGGCCGCAGTGGGCGTGCTGCTCAGCTGCAGTGCTCGAGGACATGGGGTCCTGACAGTGCTCCCTGCAGTGCTCGGGCCGAAAGGGCGCCTGCCCCCTCCCTGCCCTCTAGAAATGTCTGTCTCAGAGCAGGGGCGCTTCCAGCCTGGCCCTGCCGATCCAGAAGCCCCCAGGAAGGAGTGCCAGAAGCGTTGGCTGCGAACCCCACCCGCGGGGTTATGAGTGGCCCCTCCGCCCGCCCCGAGGTTGGCCTTTCCCTCAGCAGGTGGGTTGTTCCTTCTGTGCAAGGTGAGTCGGGAATAACAGTCTGTCCTGCAGGAGAGCAAACGCTGAGGCCCGCGTGGCCAAGGGGATGAGAGGGGTTTCCTGAACCAGCTCTGAGTCAGCACTGAGCACATTTCCCGGCCGGTGTGTATACGGGGCCTCGCCCACATGGTCCCCACAGGAGGCCGAGCTGCCCCCGGCGGGAGGGAGGCCAGGCGGAAAGAGTGACTCACCCCTGGCCAGCTGTAGCCAGGGGAGGCCACCGGGCCTTCTGCCTGTCCACTTTTCCCCTTGCCATGCCCACGACGACCCCATCTGCTCCGGACAGCACAGGGGACCTTGCGCTGTCCCTGGGCCGCAGAGGCTACACCACACTGTGTCCGTCATGGGAGTCGGGGGGGGGGTATGGGCACAGTGCCGGCTGGATATGGCCACGGCTGCTCATCCTGAGACCGAGAGAGCGGTCGGCTCGTCTCCTGGCCAGACCTCTCCACGGGTGAGAGAGTGAAGTGACTTTGCTCCTGGGTGCTGGTCTCATGGGGGAGCTGTCAGCCCTCACGCCTGCTCTGTGGCTGGACCGCGGGGGGCTGCCCAGTGGACACTGGACATGGGCACCTCTGACTGCCAGTGTGGCCTGCTATTGAGACAGGGAGCCCCTCTGACACCCCGGAGGGACCCCCGAGACGGGCCGTATTTCCAGCATGCCCTGCAGGGTCCTGCCATCAGCGGGCCACACGGCAGCTCAGAATTCCTGCCCTCTCGGAGTGAGCACATTTGTTTTCTAAGCAAATGGAAAATGGGTCTCAGCGATGTTATTTTAGCAAGTGTGGTGTTTTCACTTAAAGCCATTCTAAGCCAAGTCATGGCTCCAGATGGTCAGCCTAGAAATCACTCACGCACAGTGGAGGCAGGGTTGAGACGGGCGGTTGGGAATTTACCAGGATTTTGTTATTACTGGAGATTCAGAACATTTTAGGGCCGCTAATACGCCTGGATAGACGTGGCTCGGGAAGAGCCGTTTTATGCCAAAGACTGCTGGGAGCCGCATGGGCACGTACCCCTCTGCCCGGGGACGTGGTCCAGGCAGCCAGTGTCCAGCAGCCAGACTCCCGACCTGCCGCCCTCTCGCTCGGGATGGGCAGGTACGAGCAGGGCCTGGTGGTTTCCGCCGCTGCCGAGTCAGTGATCTAACAGCCAGTCTTCTAGATCTTTCTCTCATGGCTTTCCTGGGACCAAACGAGTCTAAATCATGTATCAGCCCCCAACGCAGGAAATCATCTGCTGAGGAGTCTGGAAGGGTTCTCGGTTAACTCTGCATGTGTGTGTGTGTGTGTGTGTGTGTGTGTGTGTGTGTGTGCACATGTGTGCTTGTGCATCTGCACATGTGTGCATATGTGTGCATGTATGTGCAGGTGTGTGCAGGTGTGCATGTATCTGCGTGTGTGTGCATGAATGTGCGTGTTCATGCATGTGCACATGCATATGTGTGTGTGCTGCATGCAAGCACGTCGACGCATGCCTGAGGTTGGCTCTCGAGATGAGAAAATGTGGAGTTGTGTTTTTCTTCAGTTGTTTGCCAGCTGCCATTGCCTCTCCCCTCTCCTAGGATGGGGAAGTTAATTCTCTGTTGCCTTTTTAACTCCAGAAAGGGGAGACGAGGAGCAGGCAGTGTGGAGGG
The DNA here is from genome assembly GCA_028565675.1 of Sorex palustris. NCBI lineage: Eukaryota > Metazoa > Chordata > Mammalia > Eulipotyphla > Soricidae > Sorex > Sorex palustris. The sequence goes on from JAOXYA010404423.1 coordinate 20,517, forward strand.
AAGGAAACAGTGACCCTGTCCGTGTTTTTGAGGGTCGCAGGATGAGAAGCCCTTCTGGGTCAGCCCTGAGGTCAGAGGCTTCCCAAGCCGCCTTCCTCGTCCCTTTGTCTTTGGCCAGTCCACTTCCTTCGCAGTAGAAGGTGCTGCTACCTCTGGGCTGGAGACCCCACCTGGGAATGTCGCTCGGCCTGTGACGTTGCTGCCACAAAAGAGCGGAAGTCAGGGCTCAGGGGTGAGGCGTCCCTCACGAGCAGGTCAGTGCCTGCCCGACACTCAGCTCCATCCACCTCTTAGCCTGCCATCCACCGTGCACGTGTGTGCAGGTTTCTCTGCCTGCGCATGTGTGCACGTGTGTGTGCCCGTGTCTGCCTCGTGTCTATATATGTGTGTACATGCACTTGCGTATGCACATTCGTGCCTGTGTGTCCACATGTGCTTGTGTGTGCACGTCTGTCTGTCCACATACGTGTGTGAACATGCATGTGTGTGCTCATGTGAACATGCACTTTGATGCCCTACATGGGCATTTGTGTGTGCATGTGTGTCTTGTGCATGCCTATGTGTGCCTTTGTGCTTGCACATGTGTGCACATGTGTACCTGCAGGTGTGTCTCTGTATGCCTAACATGTGCATATGTGCATGTGTCTGCACATGTGTGCGTGCCCATGTATACACATGTAGGGAAGGAAGGGAATGGTCGGGGGGGCAGGGGTGAGGCTGATGTCACTGGTGCACAGGAAGATGTGTGGAGGCCAACTGACCTTGTGCTGCCTGGGGTGGGGTCCTGGGGAGGCCCCTGAGGCAGGGGCTGCAGATGAGGAGAGATGGAAGGTCAGCACACGACCGGGCTGGAGGCACGATGCCCTGGAACTGGTCAAATTTAAAAACTCCAATTTCTTGAGCTTGAGCTAAAAAATGAGTATTATATCTGATGGATGATGAGCTAAAATAAGGTGGTTGTTTAGAGCATTATTTCAGACTAAAAGCAATTTGAGCCCTTTCAGCTCTCATTCAGAAGAAGAAAACAATTCAAACCATACAAAATTGTGGGAGAACTGAAACGTTTTGGGGATAGAAACCGGCAGAGACATTCCCAGAGGAAGAGAAGTGGACAGGAAGTGAGCGTCTGGCGTGAGGGGGAGGGCCTTAGGGGACCAGCACTCTGGCAGCTCGGGGGAGTCTCAGGTCGAAAACATTATTATAGCTTCATTTTACACTGTCTGTCACACAAGAAATCTTTTAAAACTTCCGTTTCTAAATGTTTGTAGCTATTGTATAAAAATTCAGTCGAGCAGATGATTTATTGCTTATCTAAAATCCATTTTTGAAATAAAATGCATCTATGTAGCATTGAGTTTTCCAGGTAGTTTGGACCCATGTCACCTGGGGCCAGTGGCTGCATTTCCCAGATGCTTTCCAGGGGTTCCCCCTTGTCCCTTCTGTGCCTTCAGGAGACCAAGCCCAGCGCCAAGTGCAGCTAGATGTGGGCCTCTCCCGAGGACCGGCTCGCCCAGTCTGAAGGGCCAGGCCCAATCAGCAGAGCTGCCGAGGCGCTGGCCTACAGCTGGCTACTGGCCCCTGCAATGGCAGAGCCACTGGGCCTTGGTCAGCGCCCACACGGCAGGATCAGCCCTCAGCTCCTGCCGGTGCTCCAGGAGCCTGGCAGGACGTGCCCGGCCCCCGTGGCCAGTTCCATCCTTGGAACGTGACCCCCACTCGTCAGCAAGGCATGTTCCCTCCTCGTCCCAGAGAAATTGGTGGAGACCCAGAGTTAATTGTTCCAGAGTGTGTGGGAGGAGATATTTGTGCCCATCACTTGGACTGCTGCCTCATTGTTGGAAATATTTTTAAATCTTGATTCAATATCTTTAAAGGTTATAGTATTATTGGGGGTTTTTATTTCTGTTTGGTATTTCTGGGCATCTGTGCACGTGATGCCAGCCCCTGTCTCAACTCAGTGAACTTGGACGGCCTCTTAAGCTCCTGCCGCATTTGCTATGATATTCTCCGTTGATTGCCCTTTGGCTCTTGCTTTTATCGACTTGGATAACTCTGATTTGATTTCTAAGCATGTTTTAGCTTTTGGTTTCTTTTGTCTTGGGGGCCGCATGGGCCATTCTCACTGTTCACTTGCTCCTGGAGGGCTCAGAGGGTCTGTGTGGTGCCAGGGGTCAACTCCAGCTGGCCGCAGGCGAGGGACGCCATGCCCGCTGGTTGCTCTCTGGCCCAGGTGTGACTTTATAGTCCTATTTTTATTTAACTAGTTTGCATTTGTTTTCTGTGTCATTGATTTTCTCAGTTACACATGTATATATGTGAATATGTGACTAGTCTAGATACCCTTTAGACAAAATGTGCAAGCTTTAGTCTCACTGAAATATTCAGATCATTCGTATTGAATACTTGTCTCTAATATGCTTTGACTTAATTTCATTTCCTATTATACCTCGTATCATTTTCCTTAACCTTTTGAATTTTTAACCTCCTGTTTCTTTGAAAGTAACCCAGTATCATAAATATGGAGTTACTTTATGAAGTCTGAATGCAATCCATGGATTTACCTCCTTTTCCTCCTCCTCCTCCTCCCCCCTCCTCCTCCCTCTCTCCCCCCCTCCTCCTTTTTTTCCTCCTCCTCCTTCTCCTTCTTCTTCTATACAATGATGTCTTTTATTATGTGTGACTTTTAAACATTGTTTCCTCATTCCATATTCAGGTAAAAATCAGAGTACTGTTGAGCACTTGGAACTTACAAGGCCACACTTTACCAGAGAAGGAAAAATGTTGCTGAAATGTAGATAGGCAGGAGGCCGGCTCGTCTGCTCACCTGGAGGAACATGCAGTGGAAGGTGCTGGGCAGGCGGTGGCCCTCCCCACGTCCATTCTCCTGCACTGATGACCCTCCTGCAAGCCCCAAGCATGAATCCTGCACACAGTCCTAAATGTGCCCAAGAAGGAAAGGCAACAGTTGTCTTGTTTGTAGTTTCAGGGTACTCCACTGTGTACACAGACCACAGACTGCTGTGTGCACAGACCACATCTCCTTCCCGCTGCGTGCATAGACCACTTCTTCTTTGCACATGACAGTGATATTTCTGCTGGACACTGGCGTGTCTTCTTTGGAGCCAGGTGTGGTCAGCTGCCTGCCCACCCCTGCCGGAGAAGCCTCCTTTGCTGTTGCTGAGTGGTGAGGGGGCTCCAGGCCTTGGGTGTGGACTCTTCCTCACATGGACAAGGTGTAAACACACTCAGTGAGGGGCTTTCCACTCCAGTGGCATTTTCTCATTCTGTGCTGGCGCTTTCCCTTTGGTTTTCATTTGGTTTACGTGTTCCTTTCTGTTTTCCTGTCAGAGGGATTGAATTGCTGAGGCAAGTATCTTGCCATGGCTCTGGCTTTCTTTGTGAGTTTTATGGCTTGTGTCAACATCTAATTCTTTGGCCCTCCCCCCGCCCCGCCCCTTTTTTTTGTTTTCTTTTTTGGCTTCAGAGTCACACTGAGCAGTGCTCAGGGGCTCTTCCTGGCCTGTTGCTGGCACGGGTGATAGGGTGTCATTCCCAGAGGTGCTTGGGGACCATATGGTGCCAGGGATTGAACCTGAGGGCCTCGTGATGGCAAAACATATGCCCCGGCCCTTTCAGCGTCTCCACGTGCTTTAGATTCACTGCAAGTTACTTGCATGCCTGGCACGAGGTTGAGATCCAACTTCATTCCTTCGCATTAGACTCTTCAGTTTCCCCAGCGCCATTCAGGGAAGAGACTTTTCTTTGTCTATTTTGTGTTCTTTGCTGTTTTGTTGTAAATTAACTGTCCATGTATTTGAGGCTTTACTCCTGGGCCCTCAGTGCTGTTCTGTTGGCTTGAGTGTCTGCTTTTATTTATCATAATGTTCACTTCTTCCTGAAGTATGTAACTTAGCCATATCCACAGGCTTTAGACATGTATTAGTCTAATCCTTGCTTCTAAAATGCTCACTCATAGCGTTTTTATTGACTTACGCTGCAAGGATAAAAAATGTTTAGATTGAGTCACATCCATTATTTTCTGAACTCCCATTCTATCTTGAATTACACATTTACAGCCTGGGATCATGTGCTTCTTCCCAAGTGGGTTTCTTAGAAGTTACTTTCAAAAGATTCTTGGTGGTAAATACTCATATTTCATATTAGTGACATATCTTTTGTCGAGTGTATGTTTCAAGATGGACTGCTATTTTTTTCTCAGCACTTAAGGGGCCTTTCAACCTTGTTTTCTGGTTTTCATTGAGAAATAAGCTGCCACTTGGATTGTGACTTTTTTCTAGGTAATTTTTCTCATCTCAGCGGTGGTCACAAGGCTTCTTTTGAGCTCTGCATTATGTCCAGCTGAGGGTTCTTCAAACCCATCATCTTGCTGAAGACTTCATGCCTTTTCTAGGTAGGAAAATGCGTTGCTTGCCAGGCAGAGCTTACCCCAGAGCTCATGCTTTGCACACCCAGGGATGGAGACCCACCAGTTTCGCTCCCAGGCATCTAGAACAGCCCCCAGTAACCAAACAGAAACATGTGCCAGACACCAAACAGAAGATGCCCAGCATGGAAAATGTGGCGAGTTCTCTCCCCGTTCGCCATTCCCCGGCCATGTGCAGTGTCCCTTTTGGAAGTTGGACCCCTGTTGGACCCCGTCACACTCTCCCCTTCTCTGTCCTGTGGGCCTGTTGCCTCTACCATGGCCTCCTGCTTGCTGGTGTCCACTGATGCCGTGGGGACCAGCACTTAGTTATCACAGCTCAGAGTCCAACAGGCACCAGTCAAGCACCACATTTGAGAAGTTCTCTCTGAAATAAGCTCTGTTTTTTTTTTTTTTTTGGCAGCAACTTTAGATTTGCTGCAGAACCGAACAGAAGGCACATGGGTTCCCTTACCCTGTCCTGCGCCCAAGCCGGCTCTCGGGGTTTGCTGCCACAGCACACGCAGGCCGTGGTTTACATGATGGGCGTTCAGGGCTGTGCATGGGAGTGGACAGACGTATAACAGCGTGTAACTGCCCGTCGTGATCCCAGGGAGCCTTTCACCGCCCTGAAAATTCCCTGTTCCTCGTCATCCTCCCTCCCCGACAAATCCAACAGCCCTGGCTGGCCCCAGACTGGCGTTTGGATGGATGCCAGAGAGCTGAGCGCACGGGACGCTGCCTTTGTGACAGCTACGTGCATCTCAGGTTTCTTGGCCTTTTCATAGCTTGACAGTCATTAGCTCTGAGTAAGTCTCCTATCCACAGCGATTTACTCGCCTGCCCACTGCCGGGCATCTTGGGCGCTCCAGGTTTTGGCAATCATGACCAAAGCCAGCTTCCTTCTCTGAGTTCTTACACGGACGTTTTTTGAATATGTTCCTCTTCTTTGTGTTTTGCCCTTTTCCTCCTCTTTTCCCAGCTCTACACATTTTTTCCTGACACTCCTGCTCAGAGAGACTCTCTCCTCTTCCCTTCCCTCCATGGGTGCCTCAGGCACTTGGTTCATCTCCTCACGGAGCCTTTTCTTGAGTATTTACCTTCTTGGTCCTGAAGTTTCCATGTCTCCTTCAGCTCGTCCACGGAGCTGGAGTGCAGCCTGTTCCGTCAGCTCATGGGCGTGCTCCGGGCACAGAAGAGGCAGAGACGCCAGCAGGACAGACCCAGGTCCATGTAGAACCCCAAAGTCCAGACGCATCAGAACAGGGAGCATGAAGATGGCCACAGGGAAGGCCGGAGGGGACAGTGGGTAGCTAAAGCGGCCACTGCAGAACCACAGACTTAGTGCGGCGAGTGGGTCCTGGTGCTCAGTGCTGACCAGTGAACACAGACAGTGCTACTGAGTTCACCCTGCCAGCTGGGGGAGACTAGCACTTATAGTTATCATAGCCAATAAAAGAAACGGCTCATCGTGGCTGGGTGGTGCTGCCTAGCTTATGGGGGCCACACTCTTTTCAGCCCCCGTGGCCCCGGGAACCCCCTGGGTGTTCCCAGATCTCCACATTGTTGAACTTTGCAGCCCACAGCACTGTGAAGGGCAGCGTTGGAAGGGGATGTGTTTTTCCTCCAAACTTGGAAAAGAAAATAATCTTTGGAGTTGGTGTTCACCCCGGGCCCCGAGGAAGAAGTGACGCAACAGGGATCCATAGCTAGGTGGGGGTCAGCGCACACAGGAAGGGCAGCAAGCGGTGGGTATGCCCTTGGAGCAGAGCTCATGGCAGAGTGGCTTCAGCCAATGTAGAGCTTGTTTGCAGAGTCCGGGGGGTGGGGGGCGGATGTTGGCGCCTGTGTCTCTGCCACATGCCGGCAGCCTGGAGTGCCCTGGCCCATCCCAGCTCTGTCCTTTGGCGCTGGCCCCACGGCTGTGCTGGGTGGGCAGGGGGTGGCGAGAGGCCAGGCTATGCCGGGAGATGTGGGTTCCAGGGAAGACTGGGGGGGGCAGCCCTGCTCAGGAGTCGCCCACCTGCTGCTTCCCGTGACTCGCTCCCCTGCCTGCAGGAACAAGGACTTTTTTTAAATTTATTTTTATTTCATTTGTTTCCCTTTTTAAAAAAATTTTTATCAAAGAACTGTGATTTCTAAAGTCATTGCTAGTTGGGTTTTTGGCATAGACTATTCCAATGACAGCCCCGAGGCCAGGCTCAGTCCCTCCCACGGGTGTCTGTGGATTCATCACTCGCCCATTCCCCCTCACACATCCCCCACCCCCCGTCACCTCACGGACTCCAGCGGCTGGAGTTGAGTATCCCACTTCAGTGCCGTTGAGTCCACGTGTTGCGTATCCGGCATACCGCCCACCCAACCGTGGGGCCTGTTCCCGTTACTTCCCATCCTCTTCTCCTCCCTTGATTTCTTTCTTGTTCGCTTGTTACTGGTGCCCACTGCGGTGGTGGTGGCCGAACTCCTTTCAACCAAAAAGCAGCATGAGTTGGCTCCGTGCGTGCCCTCAGGGGCCCCTCCTGGCTCCCTGGGTCCAGAGTGGCTCTGTGCTTGTGAGACAGGCTCTAGGTGAGCAGCCGTGCCCAGCGCTGTCCCCCCTGTGCTGCCCCACCCTGCTTGTCTGGACAGAGTGGACGTGGCTCTCCCTTGCCCAGTCCCTGTGTTCTCTTCGGCCCTTGCCAACTCCCCTTTGTGATTCCTACATGTCTCCCCACCGTAGTTCTGTTGGCCGTGACAAACACGCTGCCTGTTTGCTCCAGAGACCCAGTGCCCCATGGTCCAACTCTGTACTACTCGCCCTGTGGGTCCTGGCCTGTGAGTGTGTTTCTCTCCCAGCTCTCGAGTTTGTCCCGCTGCCCACCCTATATGGGGCCTGAGGGTCTATCCTGCAGAGGTTTGGTCGCCTCTTCGGGGTTGGCGCTGCGAGCGCTCCTTCTCTCCTGCAGGGTCTCCTCCGTGACTGCAGCTCTCAACTCATGAGGGGCCGGGGGCCATTTCAGGGAGCCTTCTTCCACGGCGGGGAGGCCCACTCACAAGCTTCCCCGCCTGCACAAGGGCCCTTCTCTGTGTGTGGGTCACTTCCCTCTGGCCGCTGAGGAGGGCTGCGGGTGGTCAGGGAGTGTCCATGTGCCCCCACTCACTGTGCTAGGAGGTGCCGCAGCGACACTTGGGCTTCGGTCTTTTGGGGGACCACCCTGGCTCTGCACTCAGGACTCACTACTGGAAGTGCCAGGGACACCATGGGTTCCGGGGATCGAGCCTGGTTCAGCTGCGAAAGGCAAGTGCCCTCCTGCTGTGTAAATTGCCACTTAGCTCCCTACACACACAGTCACAGAGAAACTTAGCACAATCACACTCACACTCACACATAGTCACACTCACTCATACACACTCACACTCATACAGTCACACACACACACCATCAGACTCACACATACAGTCACACACTCACACATTGTGCAGTCAGCGCACGCAGAATCCGCCCCATTGTCAAGTGCAGATACTTGGTGTGTGAGCCCCGATGGCAGCTCAGAGCAATCCTGGGCTTCCTGCCACTCAGACTAAGGGGGCAGCTTAAGACACAAGTGTATGACATTCAACTGTTTTTAAAAACCTTGCTTATGTTTGGAATTTGTAGAATTTAAGTGTGTGTCTGTATCTCTGTGTCTTTGTGTGTGTGTTTCTGTGTGTGTCTGTGTGTGTCTGTGTGTGTGTCTGTGTGTGTGGGCACGGGTTGTCTGTGAATATCTGACATACAACAGACAACACAAACGACTCCATTCAGGCCTGGGGCTGGGTGGTCCCTGCTGGGTGAGGTGACCAGCCTTTCCCAGAAGCGTAGCTGAAAGAAGCCAAGATTCTCTACAAAAAGTTCATCACGGGTCAGTTAACCTGTGTCATTAGAATTCTTAAGGGGTATTTGCTTGCTGCTTCTTTTTAATTTGCTTTTGGCCATGCCTGGCGGTGCTCAGAGATTACTCCTGTCTCTGTGCTCAGGGCTTGGGGGAAATCAGGGTGCCGGGATCAAGCCAAGTTGGCCTGCTCAAGTGTGTGTATGTGTGTGTCTGTGTACATGCATGCACGTGTCTTTCCTTTGAAGACTCCAAATCTTTTGAGACGCCAAGGAAGGCCCCTGGAGCAGGGCTCCACACACAGGCCACGAGGGGCTGGGCCTCGGGACCCCAACAGCTCATGCTTGCAGGAGGACCTGGTTGGTGGGGAGAGGGTACGTGTCCAGCACCCTGGCGGCACTGGGGGCAGGCTGGGGTGAGGGGCTGGGTCGGATGTGGAGACTGGCCCAGGTGACATGTTTCTCTCAAGAGGGCCTGCTCTCCACTGACCCGCTTCCCTGCCGGCTGGCCTCTGAATGGGTCAGTCTCTCCCATAGACACTGGCCTGAGTGGGTCAGTTCCTCCCGTGGATGCTGGCCTGGACCGTGGTCCTGGCTGGGGCTTCCCCTCATCCAGGGGCCAGCAGCTCTGCAGCCAGGGCAGACCCAATCCTGAGCACAGTCTGGCGGCCGCAGGGGCACCACACCTCACGTCCAGGTCCCTGGGGCTTTCGGGCTGCAGAGCGAGAAACCAGAGTCCCAGGGGTGATGAGCAGGGGGGAGTGTCCGGCTTGGGGCGTGGGTGCCCGCCTTCGAGGGGGTGGCTGGAGGGATCCAGGTCCCTGCATCCCTGCCCAGGGCCACCCAGCAGCACTGGGAGGACTCGGGGATTCGGGTGCTCCTAGACTCATGGGGAGGCTGCAGGGCAGGGAGGGGGAGGGACGGAGGGGGAAGAAATTGAGGGAGGGGAGAAGCCGAGAGTGGGAGAGGGGTAGGAGCTGGAGGCCGGGCGTGCGGGGGGGGGGGGCGGACAAGTGGGCAGACCCTAGAGACCCTTACCTGGGCCTGGCCTGGGACCGAGGGAGGGGCATTGATGCTGGGGGTGGGTGGGGACATCACGTCTGAGCGCAGCAACACTGACTCCATGGCCACAGGCTAACGACATCAACAATGCCCGGTGTTGGCTGAATCCCACCCTCTCCCCCCCCCACTGCCTTTCGAGCCCTGTCACCACGCGGCAGTCTAACTGTGGGCTCTTTTTTCTTTTCCCTTTCTCAAGAATATTTCTCCTCCCAGACTGAATTTTCTTCTCTGGGTTTCACATCTACCTCTGTTCCGTTGAACCAAGCTAAATAATTCATTGCCTCCCCGTTTTGGCTTTTTATAATGCACAAACTGCTCCTCCAGCCCCGGTCTGCTCTGCGTCGCCCAGACCGGCCTCGTGAAGGCTCCTTCTGGCCTTCTGCCCTCATTAGTTGGCCCTTGATGGTGTTCCTGGTACCTCTGGAATATCTACGGGGGCCGGGCGAGGAGTGCACAAGGTGTTTTCCAAGTTTGAAAATGACTTTTGTAGCTCCGGTTGCCAAGGAAACCCCTTCCATTGTGTCTCTGGTTTTATTTAGCACATGGAGACCATTATGGGCTAGATTTTGAAGTGTCACCGCTAGATTTCATTGTCTCCTCACCGAGTGTCTGTCAGAAAGTCTGGGCAACGTGTGCAGAGAGAGACAGGACGGCACTGCCCTGGCTGGTGGGAGTCAAGGGGAGGGGCTGCGAGCCAGCCTCCCCAGGGCCGGGGCACAGTCTGTCCTTGCCAGCTGGCCTGGTCAGGTCACACTGACTGACCGGGAGCGCGTTTCTTGGCGGATGGGGATTTCCTTCACCGTAAGTTCCTGCTGCTGCGTCTTAGGGGACGTTCTCCAGCTCCACGAGTGAGGAGAGCACCGTGCTGTCAGGAATGCACCAGGCTTGCTCTGCTCCTAATCCAGCCCCGTGTGCAGCCCAGACCTCAGAGAAGCAGACACAATCCCTGATGAGCATCTGTGCGCCGCACCACCTCCTGACGCCTTAGGCAGCCCGGATTTGAGTCTTTCTGCTCCAGGGCCAGAGGCTGACGAGAGGAAGAACAAGTGAGCCTGCTCCTTCTGCTCGGTGAGCAGGAGTGTTTTCCCTGCAACCCCCCCTAGCCAGCACTGTCCTGACTTGGCTCAGCAGAGCCTGTGTGTGGGCTTAGCCCCCAACACCCACCTGGCCGCTGCCCCCCAGCCCCCGCGCGCTGCTCCCGCTCTCCCTCCCAGCCTTCCTCCCTCCCGGCCCCTCCTGCCCCCTGTGTCACCCCCCGCCCCCAGCCGCCTCTGCTTCCTTGGGTGTCACTTTCCTCCCTAGCAGCACGGGTGAGCACTGTTCTCTGAGCCCAGCTGCGGGTGTGTGCGGGCATTCCCTGGGCTTCCCCAGCCTCTGACCCTGGCGCGGGCGGGCCTGGCGCAGGCCCTGTGAGCAGCTGCCCCTGCAGGCGGGGATGAGGACAGACTGTGGGCGTGCCTGGCCCCGAGCCCAGAGCCTGAGTCAGAGCTGGCCGGGAGAGGGAGGCCGGGGGAGACTGGCGGCTCTGAGGGGCCTGGCGGGTGCCCAGAGGCCTGGGCAGGACCCAGGGGACGGTGCATGCCCGCCAGTGTCCCCATTTCCACATCGATCAGTGAACAGGCACGCAGGATGTCCACTGTGGGCAGTTACTGAGGGTGTGGAAGCAAGCAGGGAGGCCACTCTGTCCACTCAGGACTTGGAAGCGCTGCCCCACCCCATGCGTGGGCCGACTGCCCCCCCAAACACTGAGGCCAAGTGGCCCTGAGTGCCTAAGGGGGCCCCAGGGCCAGTTTCCTGCTGGCCCCAGAGCAGAACTGGGAGGGACATGCGGACATCCTGCTCTGTCCACCTGCAGCCACAGCCTGGCCTGTGGTCATCCCCACTGTCCTGCCCACTCTCTGCCCTGACGGCCCTGAGCTGATTGTGCTGGTGACGTTGGCACCCAGCTCTGGCTGGAAGGACCTCACGGGGACAGTGGCGGGTGTGGACCAAGCATGGTCACCATGAAGCATCAGGAAATAGACGTGAGCGATGAGAAGTTGGTAGCGAGCAAAGCCATGTTTGTGGAGACAAGGACTGGCACGACTGGGCACGACTCAGCTGGCAGAAAAGCAGAGAGACCAGAGGGCCAGGTCAGGGTTCGGGCAGAGAGCATGGGAGTGGACGGCCCCCGAGGGCCAGGCCAGGGTCAGAAGGCAGCCGGGTGAGACTCAATCTGCATGTGCATCGGCAGAGCTGACTTTGATCAGACGCAGGAGAAGCCAGGCCAGCCCGGGCTGGAGTTTGATGCTGGTTCTGATTCTGCATTTCTGACTCCCCGACTGGGGCCAGCATAGGGTACCCTCCGTAGCCACACAGCTGTCCTTCCTGAACAAGACTCCACCTTCTTGGTACCATTTTCTCCCAAGGTCCACTGGCCTGAGACGAGTGGCAGGCATGGGGGGGGGCTCATGAGCTGGGGGACAGCAGGCACCTCCTGGGCCCCAGAGCCCAAGGCCATGCGGACATGAAGCTGGAGGCAGCGCCCGGTTACCCCGACATTTTCCCCAAATGCTGCTCCCTTGCTCGGGGCTCCCTGGGTCAGGCGGGGGCTTCTCTGTGCAGGAGATTCTCCACTGGGAGTCCAGCACTGGAAGGGCTCAGAGGGTTCCTCCAGGTCCTGGTTAGTGGCTGTGGGGCAGAGGCCCAGCCACAAGCCCTGAAATGACAGGGAAGGC
>JAOXYA010404424.1:0-17720 GCA_028565675.1 Sorex palustris
TACAGGTCCTTTACTTCCTTAGTTAAGCTGATTCCTAGGTACTTGATTTTCTGGGGCACAATTGTGAACGGGATTGTAAAACACAAAATTTTAAGTGGTATAAAATATTAATGACTTTCTGGGGTCCGTGCGGAGTGGAACTGGCGGGCCTGGGTCACCTCCACATTGTGCGCCCAGACCTTCAAGCAGCTCTCAGGTCCTGAGTGCTTTGGGGGAGCAGGAACATAGCAAGAGGCATGGGGGCTTTGCAGTTTGGGGGTCGGGCTCAGGGCCTTGCTCTGTCCCTTGACATATATATCTCTTGGAGCAAAGTGCAAGATTTGCAGCCAGCTTTGCTGGGTCACACATGAGCTGCTCTTCGAGAAGGGTTGGGACGGGGGCGGGGGGCAGGGAGGCCAGACGGGCACAAGCAGAAGCAGAAGCAGGGTTGAGGGTCATGAGCATCTTCTCCAGGACTGGGCCTCCTCTGGAATGTTCCGCTGCTCAGCGGGCTGCTCTCCTGGGCTGGAAGCAGCCGGGCTGAGCTCTGCCAGGCCCGCTGTGGGTGCCGAGTGTGAAAGGGCTCCCCACTTCCTGCACTGGCCCCCAGGAGCTTGGCTCTCTTCCTCCGCTAGGGAGAGCCGGGCATGCAGCCGAGACCGTCCCAACACTTGGAGTCCACTGAGGATGGACCCTGAGCCCAGCACTCATGCTGACTGGCCCACCATCACCTCCACCCCTGTGGCTGGACATTTATGCCAAGTTCTGGGGCATCCTTTGTTCTGGCGTGGGGTCTTGGTTGCTCCCTCTTGGCTTCAGATCTTGCGGGCATGGGGAGGATGGGAAGGAGCCCGGGAGTTGGTTTGTCTGGTCATCTAGGATCCCGGAAACACTCATTCCCGGGCTCCCCCTTGACCACAGCCACGTTTTCCCTGGTCTCTGTGGGGGGGCTGGTTCTACCTACACCTGCTGCAGCAGGACATTTGTCTCCACCCAGGTCAGGGCCAAGGAGCGGGGCTCCTGCTCCTCCCACACCTCCCCTTCCTCCATGCCGCAGCCTCCCCAAGGCCCCTGAGGCCCCAGTGACAGACTGCGGGCGCGGTCGGTTCTCTGGGCGTCACCTGATGTGGCCGGAAGTCACAGGCACGGGAGGGTCAACCCTGAGACCCTATCATGGAGCCGCCGTTGAAAGTTTTGGAGTCTGCTGGAGTGGGGACTTATTTTCTGGTGGAAACCACTTTTTCCTTGGATGATTCTAGACTGAAAGTCCGGTGTAGAAATGTCAAACAGCTGCAGGGGGTGAGCAGAGATGGGGGATTCTTGAGTCCCATCACCAGGGGAGGTTCCAGAGGGGAGCCTACTGTCTGGCTCTGGGCACGCTCATCACCCGCTGGAGAACCCCTGCTGGGTGCTTGTCCTGTAGTTGGCATGGCCGTGGGGATGTGATGGTCGCCCGGTGAGGAGCTGGTGTGAGCTGCCTCTGCTGTGTGACCTCAGGCAAGTCCCTGTCCTCTCTGAGCCTCAGTGTCACGGTCAGACAGGGATCTCTCTGGGCCGAGAGGCAGGGGAGGGAGACTGTTCTGTGGCAGAGGCCACCTTTTCTGCCATGCACTCTGGTCTGGTCCTGCTTCAGCCAGTGACTCAGCCCCTGGCGGAAGCCGAGTGGGCCTGGCCTGAGCAGCCGCAGGAAGCAGACCCAGCCCAAGGTCAGAAGAGACGGGAGAGGCGAGGCCAGCACTGAGGCGCATCAACACCGCTCGGGGCCCTGCAAGGCCGCAAGCTTCAGGTTTTAATTTGTGTGTATTTATTTATTTATTTATTTATTTATTTATTTTAAGGTTGTTTTCTTATCGAATCACCATGAGATACTGTTACAGAGTTTGGGTTGCGATCACCCAAACCTTCACCAGTGCACATTTCCCACCACCAGGGTCTGCTCTACAGCACGCACCTCTCTCTCTCTCTCTCTCTCTCTCTCTCTCTCTCTCTGTCTCTCTCCCTCTCCCTCTCTTTCTGTCTCTCTCTCTCTGTCGGGGCAGAGACTTCCTCATCAGTGGGTGCCTGACCCAAAGCACCCCCCGAACCTCCCTCCTGGCCCAGGACCCTCCTGCATGGCCCAGAAGCACCGTGGCCCCGGAGCCCTCCCTCGTAATACAGAACCTTCCCATGACTAGCACCCTGTCTCTGTCTCTGTCTGTCTGTCTCTCCCCCCCCCTCCCTCCCTTCTTCCCTTTCCTCAAAACACCTCCAATTAGATCTGTTTTTACTTCACTGCTCGAATACTCCTGAAATTCTTTTCCGTGAGCTCAAACGCGGACCCGAAAGGCCTGGGAAGCCCTGAGGCCACAGAATCCCAGTCTCCGCCGTGTCCCCCCCTTGGAGAGAGAGCGCCCGGCAGGAGACGGTGCTGTCCCTCTGGACGGGGTGGGGTCTGAGGGCCACTCAGAGGGACCCAGAGAGGTTGGATCCTGAGACCAGGCTTCCTGCAGGGGACGGCGGCACCGGGAGTGGCCGAGGGGTGCAGGGCTCCTGAGGAACAGCGCCGGGAAACGCAGGACGCCAGGATGACAGCACAGTGTGGACGCAGGAGCCCGGCCAGCGGCACAGTGCCTGGACCGCCCACGGCCGGGGCTCTGGGCCCAGCTGGAGGACATCAGAGGTACTTCTCCAGCCAGACCCGCCCGCCTCATGTCTGGACTCTGAAGATGGGGCCAGACCCCTGGTCCTCACTGGCCCTTTCCGCCCGACTGGTTTATGCAGGAAGACGCGAGCAGTTGGGAGATGATGGCCCTGGTGGGCAGCTGCAGTGGGCACCAGATGGGCAGAGCCAGGGAGGCGCCGGGAGGGAGGTTCCGGGCAGAGGGGAGGGATCTGGGCTGGGGGAGGTTCTGGGCCAGGAGGGAGGTTCTAGGTCGGGAGGGAGGTTCCGGGTCAGAGGGAGGTTCTGGGCCAAAATGGAGGTTCCGGGTCAGAGAGAAGGTTCTGGGCCAGGAGGAAGGTTCCGGGCCAGAGGGAAGGTTCTGGGCCAGGTGGGAGGTTCTGGGTCAGAGGGAAGGTTCTAGATTGGGGGGAGATTCTGAGCCAGGTATAAGAATCTGGGCCAGGAGGGAGGTTCCGGGCCAGAGGGAAGGTTCCGGGCCAGGAGGAGGGTTCTAGTCTTGGGAAGGTTCTGTATTAGGAGGGAGGGCTCCGGGGCCACGGTGCTTCTGGGTCATACAGGAGGGTTCTGGGCCAGGAGGGAGGCTCGGGGGTGCTCTGGGTCAGGCACCCACCGATGAGGATGTCTCTGCCCAGGCCCTGCCAACCTGTCTCTCTCCGACTCCTGTTACGAAAAGTGACGAAGACACAGGGAGGGCAAGTTGGGGGCTGGGAAGATTGCAGTCATATGGCTTCTCGCCTAATTGATTAGCAATTAAGCCTGGTAATATTGTTCATTTTAATTGTGTTTAATCTCTATTTTGGTCATAAAGATTATTGTTTTGGATTATGACTTTCTTCTAGGCTCCTAATTACTAACTTGTGAAATTAAAGTGCATATTTTCCTAACCTCCCCGAGTCCACGCCCTGGCCTCCCGTCCGGGACCTTCCGTGCGGGCTTGGCCCTCGCACGGTTTGTCCCCGAGATGAAGGAGGTCTCCGTCCGGGCCCGCAAATGATATTTGGTCTATTTATTAAGGAAAGTGGACTTTTTTTTTTCTCTTAAAAAGTGAGGTTTTAAGGGCGTGAAAGAAGCAGAAAGATATTACGAGGAATAAATCTCAGCTCTGAGAGAACAAAAGTAGAGTTATGTGGAAAATAGATTTTTAATTTTAAAGGGGCTCTCACCCCTCACCGCGGTTTCTGGGGGGTGTGGTGTGACCCCGGCCTCCGGCCCTGAGGCCCAGGCAGCGTGGGGACCACTGACTCTTAATGAGTGGCGGAAACCGGGGGTCACAGAAAGGGGGAGTGAGCTGACCCTGGCCGCCTGGCGGTGTCCATGCCTGGCCTCGGCCCTCCTGTCCTCTCGACGTCTGAGTTCCCAGACAGTCTCGAGAAGCGTCTGCAGCCTCCCCGCCCTGGGTGTGCGCCCCGTGTCTGCGTTTATCAAGGAGCTGCCCACTCAGAGCACCATCTGCCAGGGGTACTCCCAGCCTCTCTGCGCTGATGCCCGGGGGTCTGGAGACCAAGGACTCAGCCCTGCAGGACAGCAGGACCCAGCCAGTCCCGGTCACCCCCCGAGTTGGCTGAGCCAGGTCCCCACGGGCCTGATGAACCCCAGCGAGCAGGTACGCCTCCAGTGCACAGGACTGCAGCCTGCCCTGTCCTCCCCCGGGCCGGCTCTCAGGGCGGGACAGAGGCCGGGCTGCCCACTGGGACTTGGGGGTCATCTGCTGTGTTGGGGCTTGGAACCCAGGCCGGCCTCAGGCAAGGTAGGGCCCCGACAGCTGGGTTGTGGCTCCGGTCGGGCCTTTCTCTGGCTCATTCCGGGAGGCCTGATTCCATTGCGGAATTCGGCGGAGCCTATAGGAGACTCTCCTGATTTCTAACCCGCGGAAGCACCCACTTCCCGAGACCCCCAGACGCACGGCAGACACCCAGAGTCACCGGGGAGGGGAGATTTTACACTTTGCCAACAGCGGAGTTTCTTTCTAATCCCTTTGAGACCTGCACATTTCTTCAGCCAGAATCTAGCATCGGTAGTTACAAACCCTAAACTTTTACTAAATTTATTACTGGGGTATTTTATTCTTTGGATGCTCTTGCGCCTCGAATCTTATTTTTTGGGCTTTGCACTGTTGGCTTCCAGAAGTGCAATTTAAATCTCGTATTCCCTGACTAGGTTTTGTGGTTTTCTCCATGAGTTCCTTAGGGTTTTTGCATCCACAAATCATGGTTCCTGCACGTGGGGACAGTTTTACTTCTTCCTTTCTGATGGGAGCGATTCTGTTTCTTCTTGTCTGATCTCTACCGGAATCAGCCCTGTGACGGGCAGGGCAGGGCAGGGCAGGGGGACGTCGGTGAGACCCTGGGCCTTCAGAAACGCCCGTTAGCAGGTCACAGGTGCGTCTTGGTTGCCAGGTAAGATGAGGACGAGCTCCCTCTCTGACTGGCACATGGAGTGACGCATCTGCCACCCACAGGGGACCGGGGCTGGAGTTAGAGAACTCGATTCTAAGGAGAGAGAGACCGTTGGAGGCCCCCAAGGTTGGGGTCTTGACTGTGGAGGACCTGTTTCATCTAACAGAAGACCGTCACCCCGAGACGCCACCTCCTCCAAGCAGTCCTCACAGATCTGCCAGGCACAGGTGTTCTCCCTGACTCCCCGCAGCCAAGGTTTGCTCCCTCCCTGCCTCTACTGTCCTCTGTGTTTTTGTACATATTTCTTCCTCTCCACAGAGGAACAAGTTGGCCCATGTGGAACGAACATGCCATTACCTGACTGAGAGAGGCCAGTGGGCAGGGCAGTATCTGCCAGCGGGCCCTGAGCACCACAGGGGCAGGGGTGAGTGAGGGGGGTGGGGCAGTGTGTGATCGCACCGCTGACCCGGGGTGGCGGCTGCCCAGCACTGCCCGATGTTGGGCAGCAGCGGGGTCCTCTCTGTCCGCCCCACCCCCACCCCACGGCTTGGCTCGGCCCCTGTCCATCTCGGGGCTCAGCTGAGTCCACGCCTGGTGCCGTGGCCGCAGGTTCGGAACCGGGGAGGGGGTGGACGAGGAGGTGCCCGGGGCTGGCCCTGCACGGGACTGGGTGGGCCTCGGCGGTGGCAACCATGACCTGGGCCGTGAAAGCCCCCCTGCCCCTTGCCAGGAGGAGGCACCCGGGGGTACCGCAGGGCCCCTGTGCGGGCTGGGCAGGGTCTCCGGCTTCTGGATGGTCCTTCACGGAGGGAGAAGAGGCTTCGACTCATCTGACTTGCCTGTGGTGGCCCCAGACGGGCCCTCGCTGGGATACGGGCCGGAACCAGAGGAGGCTCCTGTGGGCTCTGAGGGGCTGAGCCGAGGGCCGGGTCCTGCGGGACGTGGGTGGGAGCTCGCTCTGTTGCTCCTCCCTCCTGCCCGAGCTGGACAGGGCCAGCATCCGGACAGGGTCCGAGCCGGGCGCCAACGCTGGCAGTGCACCACAGTATCCGCGATTCACGCGTCTCCGTTTTTGTTGCTTTGGTGACCGAGGTTTGCTTCATTGGGGGTGTTGAGAAGGATGGGGGTGGGGGGAGCCGTGTCGAGAGGACCCGCCTCCCCCGACGGAACTAGGCCGGCGAAGGGCCCGGGAGACACGGGGCGAGATGCGACAGCCGGGGGGACATGCTGGGCGCAGGGGGGACACGGCTGGGGCAGGCAGGCCTGACCCCAGCAGCAGGGGAAGAGGCCCAGACGGACCCAAGTCACCAGTCGGGACCAGTTCGGATCCCTGTGCTGCTGTGTCAAGACTGTGCTGCTGTATGTTATTCCAGGTTTTACTTTGGGATGTGTGTGCGTGTGTGAGTGTGTGTGCATGTGCGTGAGTGTGTGTGTGTGTAACGCGTGTATGTATGTATGTGTGTGAGTGCGTGTGTGTGTGAATGTGTGCTCATGTGTGTATGTGTGTGCGTGTGTATGTGTGAGTGTGTGTGCACATGTGTGTGTGAGTGTGTGTGCGTGTGTGTGAGTATATGTGTGAGTGTGTGCGTGTGTATGTGTGAGTGTGTGTGCACATGTGTGTGTGAGTGTGTGTGCATATGTGTGCGAGTATATGTGCGAGTGTGTGTGTGAGTGTGTGTGTGAGTGTGTGTGCACATGTGTGTGCATGTGTGTGTGAGTGTATGTGTGAGTGTGTGTGTGCGTGTGTGTGAGTGTGTGTGAGTGTGTACATGTGAGTGTGTGCACATGTGTGTGTGCATGTGTGTGAGTGTATGTGTGAGTGTATGTGTGTGTATGTGTGAGTGTGTATGCTCGTGTGTGTCCTCATGTGTGTGCATGTGTGTGCGTGTGTATGTGTGAGTGTGTGTGCGCGCGTGTGTGCTCATGTGTGTATGTGTGTGAGTGTGTGTGCGTGTGTGTGAGTATATGTGTGAGTGTGTGTGTGTGAGTGTATGTGTGAGTGTGAGTGTGTGTGTGTGTCAAAAAGAAAGAAGGGAAAAAAGCAGCCCCAGAACCCTGGGTTTCACGGCCGCGTCCATGACCTCCTCTGACTTGCCGTGCATGTTGAGTGCGTTATTCTTTTCCAACAAACAGGGCATTTAGGAAGATGCGATGAAGGGAAAGCAGATCTGAGCAGACGGACTGATGAGAATTGGAACGTCAGTCACTGGACGGGGGAGGATGAAACTCACCCACCCCTCCCCCCCAGGTCTGGGAGAGAAGAGCAGAATTGGGGGCTCAGCACTGCTCCAGCAGCAGCCGTCTGGGTTGTATCCGGGAGGGCTTCCAGGAGGGGGCGGTGACAGCTCTGGCGAGGCCTGCCGCTTTCCTGTCTGACTCAAACAATTTCTGTTCTTGTGGTGGGAGGCCCGGGCCGGGAGCCCTGTCCGGGCAGGGTGTGGCTGGGGACCAGGCGTGTCATGGGTGGGCCGGCCGGCAGCCTCGCCCAGCCACGGGGTCCTCTCTGCAGGTGTCGATGTTGTGCCGTTTCCTCGGGTGCTGCGAGTAGGTCGCCAGGTGCCAGACAAGGCTCCCTGGAAGCGGGGGACGGCCCGACCCGACCTCGACAGGGTCAGCCTTTAGGCGTGTCTTTCTTTCATCACGCGGGCAGGCTGTGGCTTTCGGGAGACTCAGAGTAAGGAATCAGAGCGTCGTTTCTTCACACGCTTCCAGGATTCATTCCCAACAAGTCCCAGCAACTCGACACCCGACATTGTTCTTCCCCCTCGGGTGCAGAGCACGGCAGGCTCTTGGTGGTTCCCACCGGTGCCGACTTTGACTTTGGGGGAAGCGGAACCTGTGAGCGTCCCCAAGGTCCAGGGCCACAGCCGCCCCGTGCTCGGAAGGGCACTGCATCCCCAGAGAGGGGGTCGCCCATCACTGCCAGCCATGGCCGTCCCCAGGGACGCTGCGGGTCTCTTGCCTTGACCCTGTGGGGTCAGGGCGCAGGGTGCAGGGGGCAGGTGATGGCCGGGCTGGGCCTCTTTTGACTCTGGATTTGGGCCGGTTATTCCCAGGAGCTCCAGGACCTTTGACGCACCAGCCCGCGGGTAAACACAGAACGGCGCGGCCTTTGCAGTGGCAGGAGAAGCCTTTTCTGCGAGACGCGCTTCTAAGCCCACGTTCAGGCCGCGTTCTACCCTCCTGGCAGGCACGACGCTAATTTCTCCAGCCCCTGGAGCAGGGGGAGCGAAGGGGGTTGTGCGGGGCTGGGCTGGCGGGCAGGGCGGTGGCGCCTGTGTGCGGAACGGCCTTTCCCTGAAAAGGTTTCCCGTGTCTTCCTGCAGGAGCCTGTCATGCTGCAGAAAAATCACGAGTTGCAAAAAGTCAGAATTGTCAGCTCGGAAGGCGCCGCGGGTCCACCGGGTGCCCCTGGGCGGCCGAGGCTGGCAGGCGAGCCTCAGAGAAGCCCCGGGCTGGAGCAGCGGAGGCAGATAACGGCGGGGGCTGCCGTATCCTCCCGGCGCTATCGGATAGGTCATCGGCGGGGAGGGGGAGGCAGGTGTCGGCGAGGCCCCCCCTGAGGGCAGGAGCCGGGAAACGGGCAGCACAACCTTTCGGAAATGAGCACCCTGGGCTGAGCACCTGTTGGGGGAGGGGCCGCTCTAAGGTCAGAGGTCAGCCTCGGTCCTCCTGGCAGGCAGCGAGCATCGGAGATTCCCAGCAGGTCGAGAACTCCCCGGCCTGCCCGGTGTGGGGCGTTTCGCCAGCAGGAAGGAATCCCACGGGATGGGCAGACGCAGTTTCATTTATTAACTGTCTGGGGTTTGTTTGGGGGCACACCCAGCGGTGCTTGGGGGTCTACGCCCAGCTCCGTGCCGGAATCCACCACTGGACCCCTTCGTGCAAGGCTTGTGCTCAGACCCTGGACCCATCTCCCTGGCACAGACAGTGGCCACTTTATTTTATTTTATTTGCTTGCTCTTGGGCCATGCCGGGCGGTGCTCAGGGCTCCCTCCTGGGTCTGCGCTCAGGGATCCCGGCACTGGGGATGGAATCTGGGTCAGCCGGGTTCTGGGCTGGCGCCTGCCCGCCGTCCCTGTCTCTCTGTCGCAGGGAGTGACCCCTGGGGACGCTCATCTTTGTCAGAGGATAATGGTGCGGGCAGCTCTGCTCACGGGACGAGTTTCATTTCAGAGTCACCGAGGAAGCCAACAAACAAAGGAACCAGCAACTCTGGAAGATTCCTCTCCACAAATGTTGGCTTCTGGGCCCTTTTCAGCGCTTCTGGGGGCTTTCCAGGAAGGGCCAGTTTGGGAGCTCGGAAAACTTCCCCTGGTCTGAGGTCGGCTGCTCTGTCGGAGGCTGGGAGGGCTGGAGAGGGCCTGGGTGGGCCTGGGTGGGTCTGGGTGGCCTGGGAGGGTCTGCTGGGTAGGCCTAGGAGGGCCTGGGAGGGTTCTGGAGGGTTTGGGTGGGCCTGGGTGGGCCTGGGAGGGTCTGGGTGGGCCTAGAGGGGCCTGGGAGGGCCTGGGATGGTCTGGGATGACCTGGGAGAGTCTGGGTGGGCCTAGAGTCATTCTGGGTGGGCCTTCTGGGCCTCCCTCCCACTCTGTGGGCTCAGAGTGATGTCGGGGGTCCCCACTGGAGACTTACATGAAACGGAGAGGAGAGAGACGGTCACTTACTCCCCAAACGCCTCCCCAACCCGGGACTCAGGGTTACTGGGTTCTTGTCTCGCCTCGCAGAAAAGAATTTCAGTAATAGACAAGCAGTGAAGTAGAACAGATTTTTAAAAATTTTTTGGAGGTTTTGAAGGGAAGGAGGAAGAGAGAGTGGGAGGGCGTGGAGAGGAACACACTCACGAGAGAACCCGGGCTTCTCCGAGGCGGAGAGACCCCTGCACACACCCCAGCATCAGACAGGAAGCACGAGAGTCCACGTCTCAAGAGGGGAGATGCGGCGACACATGCGCTTGGCCACGTGGGCGCAAGCACACCTGGGCTCGGGCAGCACATATACGCGCTCCCTTTGTCCAAGGTGGCCTTTCTAGGGTTTCTCCAACCCGCGCCCACCTGGGGCTTCCTCCTAGGTCAAGGTCCGTTGCTCAGGCGGTTACCGGGGGTTGGGAGTGGGGAGGGTCTTCTTTGAAATTTCTCTCCTGGTCTCTTGTTTCTGCAGGAGCTTCTCTGGGTCAGTTGCTACGGGTGGGCGAGGGTCTTACCAGGCCTTAGTTGCATTAGAGGTCACCCCCCTCTTTTCTGAAACTTTGCAGCTTCGGAGCGATTACTTCCCAGGAAATTTACTGCCATCGCCTGGGGAGGGGCTTTTCCTGTCTGCCCGCCAGCCCACATCCAGGGGCTCCATCATTTTGGCCTTGGCTCTTCTCCCTGCTCCGGCCGAGTGCCTCACGCAGGCAGCCTTGGGCCCGTCTTTCGAGGTGGGTGAGGCCCGGTGTCCGGTCCTGGAGGTCTCCCTACTGGGTGGCTCGGCGGTCCATAGTGAGGCTGGAGTCCCGGGAGAAGGCAGAGGGGTCCTTCCCGGAGGGACCCAGGGGAGTGGGTGCCCCCCTCCCAGGCGCCCAGGTCACCCTAGCGCAGGCACGGGGCCTGCCGCTCTCCTCGGGGTGGTGGGCGCGGAAGCAAACCCCCGGGATCTGCTCGTGGGTCACACGCAGGAAGGACCGGCCGCTGCGCATGGAAAAAGGCAGAAGTGGCCAAGGAACACTGATCGTGTGACGAGGTGGGGCCTGGGTCGGAGGTGACGGAGGACAGGCCACGTCCCTGCTCGCGCCACATGGGTGTCTCGTGTGCTCGTGTATCATGGGCTCTGTGCTGCTGGTGGGTGGCTGCGTCTCTCCAGCACACACGGCAGTTGTGCTCCTGAGCACTCGCGGGTGGGTGGGTGGGTGGGGGGTGCAGGATGCCCGGGTGCCCGAGCCGGGCAGGAACCCCTGGGGGTGTGCGCTGGTGGCTTCCGTGGACCCATGTAAAATGCAAATGAGAAAAGTCTTTGTGCCCACATTTTAGGATTTAATCTTTTTGGCAAACTAAAGAGTCTGGCAGAGTCTGGCAAACTTCCCGTGTCGTACTCAATATGCCAAATGCCGGTAACAATGATGGTTCTCATTCTCCTAACCCTGAAAGAGCCTTGAATGTGGCACTTTTTAAAAATCTCAAGGCTAGGAAGAAGGAGATGTTACTGGTGCCTGCTCGAGGCAATCGAAGAACAACAGGATGGTCGTGATTGTGATCGTGAAGCTAAAAGGAGGGGAGAAAAAAGAGGAACTTTGCCGGGCTAGCTGGCAGGGCCTCTGGCTCGATGGAGTTTACATGCAGCCGGTGTCCTGAAATAAGGAGATTATGATGTTAAAACCCAGTTTACAGAGGCATTTTCTCCTTTTTAAGTCACAAAACGCTCTAAATGGTCGGGCCGGGCTTTCTAATCCCCTGGGCTGTGGTCAGAGGTGGACGCAGGGGGGTTGCGGCCTTCCCGCTGGGAACTGGGCCTGGGCTCAGAGGGGGGCTCGTCGTGCAGGGAGAGCTGGGGGTGGGCTGGAGGGCTCAGGCCGGGGGGTGCCTCCGGTCACTCCGTCTCCCTGCCGTATCCCCCTGCCCGGGCACCGGGCGTGGCTCTGGCCTATCCAGGCCCCCCCATGACCCTGGTGCGCCCGGCCGTGGCGAGGAGACCCTGAGCGTTGGTGACAGCAGCTTTCCACAGGCCGTATTTCAGCTCAACAGAGAAGCCTTTGATGTTCCAGGTGGGCGGGTCGGGGGCTGTGGGAACTCGGGGCAAGGGGGCCCGCGAGAAGCCTGCCACGGGCTGGGCCTTGGGGGGAGGGGGCTGCACGCTGGCCCAGGTGTGGGGGTGGCTGACCCCGCAGGTCTCCGGGCAGGGGCTGGAAGGATGCAGAGCTGAAAAGATGGCAGGGCCTGTCTGTCTGGCCAGGCAGGGTCTGCCATGCCTCGGGGCCCAGGCAGTTGCGTGTCCCCCGTCTACGCCCACTTGGGTCACCTTCCCTGAGGTCTGGCTCCAGCGCCAGCTGGGGTTAGTGGGGGCTGCCAGGAACCCCAGCCCCGAGCTGCCGGCTGTGGGGGCGGGGGGCGGGCATTCACCCTGGGGCTTCCTTGAAGGGGGCAGTGAAGGTCTCTGGATCAGGAGTAGGAGTCCTGGAGGGCGGGATCCCCCAGGCTGCCCGCTGCGAAAAGTGTCCAGAGGGCCAACGGAGGCACAGGCCCCTCGGGTGGGAGATGAAGCGGTTGGGACCCCCAAGGACCCCTTGGTGCTGGGCGGTCCTGCCACCAGCTCAGAGCTCGGCTGTGTTTGATGATGTCTCCACGATTTCCTCGGGCTGGGGGGTCCCCACCTTCGTCCCTGCTCCACCGGGTGGGTGTCAGTAGCATCCCGGGCCGGGACCCTGGAAGCCCATCTGTGCCACGCTTCTCCCTCCCTGCCACGGGGCCCTGGACCGCCTGCCTGGGTCCCCGGTGGCCTCCCTGGCCTCGCTAAGCAGCACCCGTGGCCCTGAGCTCCGGGGGGTGCCCGCCTGCCCCTTTGCGCCTGCTGCCCCGCACCCCATTAGAGTCGGGGCCCGCCTGCACTCAGCAGGCCTCTCCACGGACCACTGAGGCACAGCGGAGAAGCCCCAGATGGCGGGGCAGCCGGCAGCGTGTGGATCCCGCCTTGGGGACAGATCCAGGCAGGCTGGCGCCCCAGGAGAGCCACGGCGGGCTGGGGGTCGGATGGGAAAGGGGGGTGGGCTCTTAGACAGGAGCGGGGGATGGGGGGTGCAGCACTGTGGAAGGAGGGCTGGGGGGAGATCGACTGCATTGGGGATGATTCTGCCTCCCCTAAAGCTCTGTTTCGGGGTGCAGCTGTTAGCAGGCTTACCCGAGAGACCGCCTGCAGGGGCATGAGGCCAGAAGTTACTAGAACCTTTTCACTGGCAGAGGGAGGAGTGAGTCCTGTTCATGGCGGGTTCAAGGGCCTGTGGTAGATGAAGAACAGGCACGGCTGGCCGTCCTCGAGACCCCGGGAGCATCGCTCCGTGGCCTATCCCCCAGATCTGACTGGCTACTGCCCAGTGACCCCCACCCTGGGCCACGGTCCCCTTCAGAGACTCTGACTACAATGGCCATGGCCGGAAGTGACCCCCGGGCCTGCAGGTGATGCTGGCCTTGTCCACTCATACGGCAGAGTCTCTGAGGGCATCACAGTTTCTGGAACTTGCGCCCTGGGCCGTGTCTGGCCGGGACTCTGCTCGGGCAGAGACGGTTCCCGAGGCCGCGGGAAGGCAGGGGAGTGAGAGCCGCCGCCCCCTCGCAGGACAGCGGGAAATTGGAGCCGTGCATCACTGGCCACCGTGAGAAATGACTTTCATAATTGGTTTAATTTTCTCTCTCGCTGCCGTGAAGACCTTTATTGCACAGTTCTGCATTGGCACCTTTATTCGCCAGGAAATAAAGGTTGTGAGAAAATCGAGGGGGAAGACACAGCCCCACTTTGGACGGGTGCAAGTCAGCGGGAGCTCTGCCCTCCGCAGGGGTCCGGCTGGCGCCGTGCCCGAGGAAACCCCCGACCTGCTTCTTCCCGAGTGCGCCCCACGGGGCCGGTCCCGGTGACCCGGGAAGGGCGCCCGGACGTGAGCTAAAAGTTGACGCAGTTGAACTTTCCATTCAGGGGGAAGAATTTGCTAAAGGGACGTTTCTTTCTCAGTCATGAAAAAAAGCCTTGGGCTGTGCTGAAAGGCTGAAAGAAGGTGGCTAGAAAAACTCAGGGGCCACACCCTGTGATGCTCAGGGGTCACTCCTGGCGGTGCTCGGGGGCTGG
This sequence comes from Sorex palustris, assembly GCA_028565675.1. Lineage (NCBI taxonomy): Eukaryota > Metazoa > Chordata > Mammalia > Eulipotyphla > Soricidae > Sorex > Sorex palustris. Next base: position 13,843 of record JAOXYA010404424.1, read on the forward strand.
ACGGGGCGCTGGTCTCGGGCAAGGCAAGTCCCCTCCTTGCCGTACTCTTGCTCCGGCCCCTCCAAGGAATTTTCCCCCTAGCAGCACGCGCGGGGGGCGGGGGTCTGAGGCTAAGGGGGTGTTCTCGGTCCTGTGCGTTGAGCTGACCCTTTCCTGGGCTGGCCATGCTCTGAGCTTCTCACAGGGGCCCGGACAGTGTGTGTGTGTGTGTGTGTGTGTGTGTGCGTGTGTGTGTGTGTGTGTGCATGTGTGTGCATGTGTGTGTACGCGCATGTTTGTGTGTGTGCATGCGTGTATATGTGTGGTGTGTGCGTGTGCGCGTGTGTGTGCGTGTGTTTGTGTGTGTGTGTGTGTGTGTGTGTGTGTGTGCATGTGTGTGTGCCAGGGGCTCGGGCAAGGCGGGGAGGACTTTAGGCCTCAGCGTCTCCTCTTCTGTGTTTGTCTTGGGGCCACACTGGGCTGTGCCCAGGGTCCCTCCTGGCTGGGCTGTGTCCCACTGTGCCGCCTCTCCCGGCTCTGGGCTTCCCTTCTGGAGTGAAAGCGCTGAGGTGTCTGAATGGGTCCCAAGCCCTTGTGGGTGGTGGTCTCTGGGCCGTGTTCCCTGGGCGCGGTGCCCCCTTCTGCCCCCGATGGTGTCTGAGTGGAGGCTGGGCTCTTGAGTGGGGAGTTCCCCAGTGATGCCCCCAATACTGGAACCGCCGAGCTCGTTTCCGGGTCACGGGTCTTGGGTCTCGGGCTCCATCTCCACATCAGGCCCCGGGGTCTCTTCAGCAGCTCTGGGGGCTCAGCTCTGACCCCCCAGGGCGGGTGTTTGGTGGCAGTGAGGCTAGGCTGGGAGGGGTCTGGGCCTGTGCGGGCTGGAGTGAGTGGTGCTCGTGGAACCAGGAGTGGGGGGGGGGCTCCTTTCTTCCGTGGGGCTCCCACCAGGGCCCCTCCATGTACCCCTCATTCTCCCATCCACTCCCGAGGAAAACTCGGCCCCAGGAGGAGCTGGCCTCAGGGACACGGCCGGCGGCCACCCTCGGCCGGGCCACTCACAGCTCCTCAAAGCTGGGTCCGGGCTGACCTTTCTCTTAATCTCTTATTGATTAGTTGTGGGCAGCTACTCTCAGCTCAGTGCAGGGGGCACTCCTGGCCGTGCGCAGGGAGTGTGTGGCGCTCGGGCTTCTGCAGGCGGAGCCTGTGCCAGGCCTGGGGCCACCCCGGGGCACCGTGCCTTGGCCTCTGGGCCCTGAGCTGTCCTGCTGGGACCGGTGGGTGTAGGTGGGTCAGGCCTGGCCCGCCCTGTGTCTGTGAGGGTCCTGGCATCACGCCTGAGTGGGCCAAGGAGGGCACAGGCCATGAGTGACGGTGTGCTGGGGGGCAGAGGGTTGGAGAGTGGCCGTGGCTACAGTCGATGGGGGGTGGGGCGTGGCTGTGGCTGGGGTGTGGGTGTAGGAGACACCCAAGGAGGGCGCAGGAAGCCACAGAGAGCCGCCCGCTGCCTGTGTGCATTGCGGTACAGGGGAAGGTCGGGGCCTGCCGAGGACCTGCCCAGCCTGCAGGGCGACCGACCGGGGTTAGGAGGCGGCCTCAGTTCTGGGCAGGCCAGGTGCTGAGGCCTCTAGAATGTTCTCTTTGCTCCTGTTCTGTCCTGTTGTACATCCCTTGGGGACGCTGTCATCAGCCAACACTTTGAGGATGATGAGGATGATCACGTGGAGGATGAGGATAAGGAGGAGGAGGGTGGGGAGGAGGAGGAGGGGGAGGAGGAAGAGCAGGGGGAGGAAGAAGGGGAGGAGGAGGAGGAGGAAGAAGAGGAGGAGGAGGAGGAAGATCAGTGGGAGGAAGAAGAGGAGGAGGAGGAGGAGGAGGTGGCAGAAGAGGAGGAGGAGGAGGAGGAAGAAGAGGAGGAGGAGGAGGAAGAGCAGGGGGAGGAAGAAGAGGAGGAGGAGGAGGAGGAAGAAGAGGCGGAGGCGGAGGGTGCTCTCCTGACCTCCAGAATCCGGCCTTTCAGGTCCCAGGAGTCTGAGCCCAGAAAAGGCCCCTGGCGTGGGTATTTGTTCGCTGTAACGGAGACAAACATTTGGCATCGTCTGTCTAGTCTGTTAGCCGGGGTCCTGGCTGAACACTCACAGAAGCCTCAGCTTTCCAGCCTCCCGACGACACACCCCGACCCTCCCTCCTCCCCTCCCCTCCCCCGGCCATCCCGGCCTCACCTCTTCCCTTCGGCCTGCCTGCGCCATCTCGTCCATGGGCTCCACATCTGCCCTGCCTGGCCTGGGCTGCCCAGGCTCTCTTCCTACCGAGAGGACGAACCCGGAGGCTTATCTGACACTCCACAGCTCTAAGCCACTTGCCGGCTGCGTTCTCCCCTGGGGCCGCGAGCCAGCCGCTCTCCAGAGCCTCTGGAAAAGGACTTTATTGTTCACGTCAAGGACCTCCTCAGTGGCCACTTCCCAGATAAGGGTCCGGGAGAGAGACGGGGCTAACCTGGATTTTGGATTAAAATTTGGGCATTTCTCGAGTCCATGTCGGGGGACATGCATCCTCCTTAGTGACGGGAGGTGGTGGAGGGGCGCTCCCACGTGACAGAGCTCCTGTGACTTGGGGTCTCGCATGGCAGAGAGGGAACATGGGGTCAGCCTGAGCTGGAGGGTGGCAGGGCGGAGTCGGCCCTCTGCCCTCTCCCTGGGCCGTCTCTGGGTCTCATTCCTGCCCCCCCACCCCCGACCCCACGGTGCCTGTCCTGGGGACACCTGGGTGACAGTCAGGGTGTGTTTCTGCCCGTCCATCCCATCTCTCCCCCCATAGCCCCTAAAGACCGAGGCCGGGCCAGACCCCCAGTGAGGTGACCCTGGCCAACGGAGGAGCCGGCGTTTGGAGCTTCAGTTCCAGAGTGGAATCGTGAGCTGTGGGCGGCAGGCATGTAGGTAGGGAAGGCACGTGGCAAGGCCATTCCTGGGAAGTGATGCGGCCACTAGCCCTACGGCCGTCCAGACCCACCTTGGGAGCACAGGAACTAAGGCCGGGGCCCCTCAGAGAGACACTCGGCAGGAGCAAAGGCCAGGAAAGGGATTCCAGAGAGGACCGGTCAACTCTACCCCTTGGCAACCACCCTAGCAACGGACTCTGACCTAGGTAGGAGCCCCACCTGGGGGCAGGTTGGAAAACCCCTATAGAAGCCACCTTGACCAGAAGGTGGGCGCAGACACTGCCCGAACCCACGTGCTGCTTGTGCCCACGTGGCTGAGCACGTGCTGCCCACAGGTCCCCTCTTGGGACGTGGACCTTCATGCTGTCATATCTGATGCTGGGATGGGCGTAGGGGCTCTCTCCGCCTTTGGAAAAGCCCAAGATCCCACTTGAGTGTGTTACTCTCTCTCCCCCCCACTTCCTAAAAGTCTTCAAATATAATCTGTTTTTACATCCCTGCTTGTCTACTCCTGAAATTCCAGCACCGAGATCGGGGCTGAGCATCCTCCACCCAGATCCTCCATATTCCAGTAGACAGGGGTCACACCCACCAAGTGGCTCCCTGGCGCCATGTAATCCCATCAACGGCCAAGACCCAGAGACTATAAAACCCAGCTCCCGGAAGAGAACAGCACAGTCTCCTGCCCCGCACCTGGCTGTCCTCACTGAGGCCCCTTGGAGGGAGGTGGGCTGAGTTTCTCTCCCCGCCCCGACCAGGGGTCTGGCAGCTGAAGACCTCCAGAACCAACCACCACCATGCTGAGACCCACTCTCCACACGCATGAAGGTACCGGCAGAGGAACAAAGGCATGTGGGTCCTGGGGATGAGATCTCCAAACCTGCTGGATCGGGGCTGAGCATCCTCCACCCAGATCCTCCAAATTCCAGTAGACAGGGGTCACACCCACCAACTGGCCCCCTGG
>JAOXYA010404932.1:0-17715 GCA_028565675.1 Sorex palustris
TTTTAATCTCCAAGTGATTAGATTAATTTTCCTTATCATTTGGTAATAGATTTCTGGTGGTATTAACTTGTGAATAGAGAATTTATGACTATAACTTATCTTTTGTTGTTAAACATATTACAAGAATGTTAAAATATTTTCCATGTAAATAACATATTTTGATATCATTTATTTGATTTGATTATATTGATTTTATTATTCAGTATTATATCAATTGTTTTGTTCTAATTAAGGTGTACTAATATAACAATATATCTCAAGCTATTCAGGGGGATTATTACTCTATAAATTTCAAGAGCATTTGATCTATGTCTTTCAAAATGTCATAGTTATATTTATAGAAACTGCAATAAATGTGTATAATACTTTGGGTAAGATTGCCATTTTAGCAATATTAATCCTTCCAATTCATAAATAGACATGTGTTTTAATGTTCTTATGTCCTCTTTTAGTTACGATGTATTGTTTTCTTTGGATGTCTTTACCCTTTTTAGTTAAGCTGATTCATATGTACTTGATTTTCTGAGGAACAATTGTCAATGAGACTTTTTAAAATTTCTCTTTTATTTTATTATGTGCATATAGGAAAGCTATAGATTTTTTTCATTGATTTTGTAGCCTGCTTTATTGTACACTTCTATTATTTTTAGGAGATTTTATTTTTTTATAGAGTCTTTAGTTCTTTGTATAGTATCATGACAACTGCAAATAGTGAAAGTATGACTTCTTTTCCATTCTGGATGCCCTAAATATCTCATTTTTCCCTAATTGCTATGGCAAGTACTTTCAACATCACATTCAATGCTAGTGGTGAGAATGGAAAAATCTGTCTTGTGAATGTTATCAGAAGGAAGGCTTTCAGGTTTTTATCATTGACTATAATGTTTGCTGTGGTAAATGGCTTTAACTGTGTTTAGGAAAATTCTTTCAACCTCCATTTTACTGAAAGTTTTTATCACAAATGAGTGCTGGATCTTGTTAAATGTTTTCTTTGCATATATTGACATGATCATATGATTTTTAATTTTACTTGTGTTGGTATGTGTCTTATGTTGATTGATTTGCCTATATTAATCCATCCTGTATCCTGGAATGAATCTACTTGGTGATGGTGTATGATCTTTTTGATTCATTGTTTGAATTAGTTTGCTAGTATTTGATTGAGGATTCTTGCATCTATATTCCTCGAGGATATTCAGAAAAGACATTTGCACTACTATGTTCATTACAGCACCATTTACAGTTACCAAAATCTGGAAACAACCCAAGTTTCCAAGAATAGGTGACTGCATACAGAAACTATGGTACATATACTCGGTGGAATACTACTTACCTGTAAAAAATGAAAGACAAAATATGCAATTTGCTGTTAAGTGGATGGATCTGGAGAACATTATTCTGAATGAAGTTAGAAAGAGAGAGACAGATACAGAATATTTTCCTTCAGAGTGGAATATAAATAAGCATAGCAGGAGGCAATAAGTGCCCAAATGTGACAGAAATTTTAATTTCTTTGTCTAACTTGAGAATTGCAAACCATATTTTTATTCCAGTGATAGCTACTTTTATGTTTTAAACTATACACTTTTCAGTTTGTAATTCTATATTAATATCAAGGAAAAGAACATTTATAAGACTCTTTTTACTCCCTCAAATATTTTTGGCACTCTTCTCTTGATTTTAAAATCACTTACACCAAAAAAGGTTTATTGTCTTTATAAGGTAAAAAAAAATTTCCCTTCCTGGATGCTGGTAATTATTTTTTTTCTCCACCAAGGTCTCTATCTGGGAATTCGTTGTTGTTGCCACTTGTTGTTGTTGTTATTATTATTATTATTATTATGGGTGGTTCTGGAAGTCTTGGGCTTCTGGGGCTCTGCTCAGAGCAGGGAGGGAAACTCAACCCACTCCCCTCCAAGGTGCCCCTGTGAGGACAGCCAGGCATGGGGGCAGGAGACTGCGCTGTTCTCTTCCAGGAGCTGGGTTTTATAGTCTCTGGGTCTTGGCCGTTGATGGGATTACGCAGTGCTGGGAGGCAGTTGGAGGGTGTGACTCCTGCTTACTGGAAGATGGAGGATCTGGGTGGAGGATGCTCAGCCCCGATCAGAGCAGGCTTGGAGATCTCAGCCCCGAGACCCGCATGCTTGTGTTCCTCTGCTGGTACTTCATACGTGTGGAGAGTGGTCTCAGCATGGTGGTGGCTGGTTCTGGAGGTCTTCAGCTGCTGAAGCCCTGGTCGGGGCGGGGAGGGAAACCCGCTCCCTTCCAAGGGGCCCCGGCGAGGACAGCCAGGCGCGGGGGCAGGAGACTGCGCTGTTTTCTTCCGGGAGCTGGGTTTTATAGTCTCTGGGTCTTGGCCGTTGATGGGATTACACGGCACCAGGGGGGCGGTTGCTCTGTTTTTGCTCCTCACCCCCCACATTCCCATAAATCATTTAAAGTTACCTCTTTGGGGGCTGGAGCGATAGCACAGCGGGTAGGGCATTTGCCTTGCACATGGTCGACCTGGGTTCGATTCCCAGCATCCCATATGATCTCCTGAGCACTGCCAGGAGTGATTCCTGAGTGCAGAGCCAGGAGTAAGCCCTGTGCATTGCCAGGTGTGACCCAAAAAGCAAATAAGTAAATCAATAAATAAATAAAGCTACCTCTTTGTGGAAGAGGGTCTGTAAACTTTGTGCAAGAGATTTTGAAAGATAGAGCATTCATAAAATTAATAACAGAGCTTTAAGTCAGTCATCCTCTTGGGGTAGATAAATTTCCTGGTTAGTGGCTTCTCACTGTGGACATACCTTCTTCCACAGCCCCAGTTCAGGCTTGCATTTACCATTCTGCCCCGTTACCAGAGAACAGACTAGGGGACACCACAGCCAGCAGGGAGGATTCAGAAGTTTCTGTTCACCTCTGAAATAAGAAAGGACCCTGGCAAGCTCCTCCTCAGACATTCAGTTACCCTACCTGCCTCTCAAGATGACTGTTTGGTAACAACCTGGTCCACTTCATCTGCTCAGCCTGACAGTGAACTCCTGCCACCCCCGAATCTCAGGGGTGCCATGCTTAGTGAAGGTCAAAGACACAGAACCCCACAAAGGTGGCATATTTGTTCATTAGCACCTTCTCAGGGAGGCTGCATAAAGATTGCTTGGGGTTGGAGGAGGGAAGGGGGAGGGGTGGAGTTTGTAATCAAAAATCCTGATTTGCTTCCCTTGAAGGATTTCAAAACTGAGCACATTTGGCCTTGATAAAAGTTCTCTGAGCAGACCTTGCATGCGACCTACCTGGGTTGAATTCCCAGCATCCCATATGGTCCCCTGAGCACTGCCAGGAGTAATTCCTGCGTGCAGAGCCAGGAGTAACCCCTGTGCAACAATGTGCAAAAAATTAAAAAGTTCTCTGAGCAATTTGCAGGTTGGCCAGTTGACTAGAAGTGAGTTGAGTTCAGTCCTTATTCTATCTCATTCGAACTCAATGTCTTGAGTGTAGTTGTTAACTGGCCATAATGTCAGCAGGAAATCGGCATAGGTGGTGCACTCTTGTATGCAGGGCCAGGAGAAGAAACACAGCAGGGCTGGGTTACACGAGAGACATTTGTTTCCTCCTAACTCAGAAAGGGACATTGAAATAGGGAACCCCACTACAAGGCCAGAAGTTCCCAAGATGGCATCCTTGCAGTGAGGTGTTAGAACATTCTAATTCCCAGCCCTGGCAGTCAAGTGGATCTCAGTTCGAAGCCTTACCCTTATAAGGTAAGATCTATCAGAGGAAAGCGACTGAGGGGAAGAGTCCGTAGGAGTTTCTCAAACTCTTTGTTAGTTGTCCCACGCAGTGGTTTCCATCAGGGTGATGCAATCTAATGCTGTACTTGAGACAAACATCTCTGCGTTACCCCAAAAAGGAATTTTGCAATTATATTTTTTGTAGCCATCATGACCTGAGTCTCAATAAATGGGAAGAGGTATTGTGAAGTAATAATATGAGATGTTTGCTCTTTCTTCCAAGACTTTTCCTATACCAAAACTAACAGTAATATTGTACTTGTCCTTTAACCATCATTGAGTGAGATTCTTTAACTCACAACTTTATGAAACTAGCATAAGAAGTTAAGACTGAATCCTGGGACTAAAACATAGCCTTGCCTGTGGGAGGCCCTGGGTTTGAACCCTGGCATCACACACACACACACACACACACACACACACACACACACACACACGACTAAATTCTCACAATGGAGTAAGATCTATGTTCTGACACAGTAAATGTAAACTAACTTTTTTGTGGGGCAGTGTAGGTGGGGGACAGACAATTTGGGTCATATCTGGTCATGTTTAAAGAATATTCATAGCTCTGTGTACACAAGTGAACCCTGGAAGTACTGGGATGGGGTGTGGATCTATGCAGTCCCAGGGATCGAATCAGGGTTTACTGCATGCCAGGCAGTTAAGACCCTTGCCCCTGTACTATCTCTCCACTCATAACTTTAAAATGTGTATGTTGTCATTATGAATTATCTCAATCAGGAAGATATTAATAAAATCATTAGGGGTCGGGGAGGCACAAGCCTAGGAAGATGATTAACTTAATTCTTCATTTGAGGCTCATAGCAGCAAAAGGAAATTTCTCAGTCTCTTGCAATGTGGGGGTCCTCTTGGTTTGAGTGGACTAGCGTTAGAGTGTCTTCTTGGGCACATCTGAAAGGCCATTGTTGGCTAAAGTAAAATATTACCACTATAGAGGAGAGGAAGAACTTTATTTTTCAATTAAGGCTGAAGGCAGTCCCAGAGGAAAAATAAAAAGTTTATACAGAGTTCTAATTAGCTACTTCTTTCACTCTCCACCAAGATAAATTTCAAATTATTTACCACTGCAAACTGCAGCCTAGTCTCAAAGGGGAAAAAAAATCTGCATCATAGCAACATTTTAAGAAAACAAAACATTTGTCTCTGAGGACATATGGTAATCCTAACATCCCGAACAAGAAAAATGCATATTTTTGAACTCAGGAAATCCATTTATCTGAGACAAAAACTATTCTAGATGTGAGGAAGCACAAATTAAGAAAAAGAATGATGTCAGTGGGCCCCACCCTTGGCTCACTCGAAGCGGGGAGGAGAAAGACGGTCACTTTCTCCCGATTCGCCTCAGCCACCCATACCTAGGGTTCCTGGGTTCTTGTCTCGCCTCGAAAAAAGGAATTTCAGGAGTAGACAAGCAGTGAAATCACACAATTTTTATTGGAGGTTTTGAAGGGAAGGAGAGAGGGTAAGTAGGAGAAAGTGGAGAGTAATGCGCTCTAGAGAGAACCCGGGCTTCTCCAGGGGCGGGGAAAGCCCCTACACACATCCCAGCATTAGACGTGAAATCGTTAAAGTTCACATCTCAAGAGGGGATATGCGGGCCACACATGTGCTCAGGCACCACATGTGCGCAACACAGTGTGCTCAGTCATCTGGATGGAAGCAGCACATGAGCTCCCTTTGGTCATGGTGGCTTTTATAGAGATTTTCAATCTGCCCCCACATGGGCTTCTACCTAGAGAATAGTCTGTTGCTAAGTGGGTAGAATTGGGTGCAGCCTTTAAACTTCCTTTTCTTGACCTTTGGTCCTGCTGGATCTTCTCTGGGCTGAATGACTAAAATGAATCTGATTAAGGAAAAGGTCGAGGGATTTTCTTCATAGGGAGGGGTCCAATATCCACAGAGTTCGCTGCTGAAGGTCTTATCTTGGTTCTTGCTTTCTGTATCCACAAGGTGGGTCTTAGAACTTTTCTTCCCTTGGAGCCGGTGCGAGAGCACAGCAGGTAGGCTGTTTGCCTTGCACACGACTGACCTGGGTCCGATCCCCAGCATCCCATATGGTCCCCTGAGCACCGCCAGGAGTAATTCCTGAGTGCAAAGCCAGGAGTAACCCCTGAGCATTGCTAGGTGTGACCCAAAAAGGGAAAAAAAAAACTTTCCTTCCCAGAAACTTCGTTGACTTAGGTTTCATTGCTGCGGGTCTTTCCCTGTCTACTTGCCTACATCAAGAAAACATTCTTGTTTTTCTTTAGGCTGCTCAGCTGGGTCTGTAGCTTCTCTGGCTCATCTCTTCATGCTCTTGGGCATGGGCAGGGACAGAGATGAGTAGGAAACTACAGGGCTCTTGATGACCAAAACGAAGAGAATTTTTCACTTTTTATTTTATTTTATCTTTTAATAAAGTTGTTTACGACGATTTTTACATTCAATATTCCAACAACAATCCCACCACGATTGTACCTTCCCACCATCATTATTTCCAATTTTCCCAATCACCGAGAATTTTTTACTTTTCTTTCATTTCCATGTCTTACTCAAAACTATAATTTATCTTTTCTTTGCCAAATTTTGCACATTTTTCCCCACAGCAAGTTGATCATTTCCTTGTCAACCTAAAAATTCAGAAGAAAAAAAATGTTTAAGTCAAAGCATATTTAGGATAAAAAAAAAATTGCATTCCCAGGAATATCATTCAAAGGACTGAGCACATTCTTTGCACACAAGTTTCATCCCCCAAAACTTAGGGTCTCCTGATTCCACAGGGTGTGACATACTATTTAAAATCTAAGTAGAAAAAAAAATGTAATTCTAGAGGCATAGTTTCAAGGAGAAACCCTAAAACTGTTCCCCTTTTAAGTACAGATCTAGGCCTTTTGTGGGAAGAAAAGAAGATGAGACAAATGGCTAAAGGAAAGAGTAATTTGTGTTACCAGGTTTCAACTTTTCTTGGCAATATGTAATTGACTACTGATTCTCTAGAAAGGATGAAAGGGAACTTTAATTCTTTGCTTCAGCTAAAAGTTCATAATTATTAGTTCTACTCAGATTATTTCTCAAGAAATTGTTTGCTGGTTTCTTTAAACAACTGCTTTTTGGTCCAGTCCATCAATCTTTGGCTCAGTTCAGGGAGGCAAGGAAAGCAATTTCTCTGTATTCACTCCTCAGACCCAGATATAAAATGTCTTCATAAGGCCAAAGCAATAGTACAGCTGGTAGGGTGTTTGCTTTGTGCACGGTCAACTTCCAACTTCCTTGTTTCAATCTCTGGCATCCCCTAAGGTACCCTCACACTGCCAGGAGTCATTCCTGCATGCAGAACAGGAATAAGCCCTGAGCACTCCCAGGTGTGGCTCGAAAACCAAAATAAATAAATAAAATGGCATTATAGATGTCACCTCCTGCATTCTTTGACCAACAATTAAGTTGATATAAAACATTATTCAGGGCTGGAGCAATAGCACAGCGGATAGGGCGTTTTCCTTGCACGCAGCGGACCCGGGTTCAATTCCCAGCATCCCATATGGTCCCCTGAGCACCGCCAGGGGTAATTCCTGAGCGCAGAGCCAGGAGTAGCCCCTGTGCATCGCGGTATGACCCAAAATGCAAAAAAAATATATTTTTTTATTTATTACATACCGTGATTTACAAAGACGTTCAGAGTACAGTTGTTTCAGGAAGTCAATGTTCCAAGTCCAGTCCCACCCCCAAGGTGCCACCATTGTCCCCAGTTTTCCAACACGCGCTCCCCCCTGCCAGCTTGCTCCCTTAGCAGCAGTAATTAACTTTCTATTACAACCATTACAACATAGATCTCGTGTTGCTCAAGTCTTGGCCTGAGGGTTTACCGAGCTGTTAGGTGCGAGTGGGGCCGTGTGCATTACTGTTTTCACTCACTAAGCGTCCTGGGCCTCTACTCAATTTTCTCGTCTGATTTTCCTGTTTCTTGGGGCTGTGGGTTCTGAGAGGCTGGGGTGCTGCTCAGCACCATGTGTGACTGTTCGCCTCGGGGGCTTAGGGGAGCGGAAGCTGGGCCTTTTCTTTGCAGCAGCAGGAGTTGGGGGGTCTGGAGGGTGGGGGATGTTGGCTGGGCCTTTGGCCGGCAGACACTTGGTCTGCCCCGCCCCCCCGGGAGTCCAGAGATCTTGTCCCCTGGGGTTTCATTAGCCCCGTGGCGGCCGCCATCCCGGGCTAACTCAGCAGTGGCATCTCTGCAGCTCTCCCCAACCCCGCTCCCAACACCTGCATTTTCTTTCCCACTTCTTCACCTCATTCCCCCCTTCGCCTCGTCTGCTGCCTCTGACGCGCACCCCCAGGAAGTAGATAGACTTTGCTTCCACCTTTGGGTGCAACTCCAAAACTTCAGTGCTTTTTGGTGAGGGATCTGGGTCAGTTCAGGAACCGCTGAGAGTGGTTACCCACCCCCCCCAGTGACGGCTGGAGACCACCTGGCCAGCAGGGTCAGAAGCCCACCGCCCCCACACCCACTCCCTCCTTCCCGGCACCCCCGATGCTCTGCCTGCCTGAGACTGGAAACCCCAGGCAGGGCCCCTGGGTCTTGTTCCCCCTTGAACCCTTGGTGCAGGACAGGAATTCCACCCGCACACAGTGACCTGCCTGGAGAAGGGCCTGGGCTCCACCCAGACGGACCTTTCTGAGTGCTCTGAGCTACCCAGCTGCGCTAGCTCCACCCACTCAGTGTTCTGCTGCTGTTGTGTTGCTAATACTATTGTTGCTCTTGTGGTGGTGGTTGCTGCTGCTGTTGTAGTTGCTACTGTTGCTGCTGCTGTTGTTGCTTCTGTTGCCATTGCTGCTGTTGTTAATACTGTTGATAGTGTTGCTGCTGTAATTGTTGCTGCTGTTGCAGCTGCTGCTGTTGTTGTTGCTGCTGCTGCTGTAGCTGCTGCTATTGCTTCTGTTGTTGCGGCTGTTGTTGCTGTTGTTACTGTTGCTGCTGTTGTTGATGTTGTCGCTGTTGTTGTTGCTGTTGTTGATGTTGCTGCTATTGTTGCTGTTATTGCTGTTGTTACTGTTGTTGCTGTTGTGATGTTGCTGCTGTTGTTGATGTTGTTGGGGTTGTTGCTGTTATTGCTGTTGTTACTGTTGTTGCTGTTATTGTTACTGTTGTTGATGTTGTTGCTGTTATTGCTGTTGTTGCCTTTGCTGCTGTTGCTGCTATTGTTACTGTTGGTGCTGTTGTTACTGTTGCAGTTGCTGCTGTTGTGATGTTGCTGCTGTTGTTACTGTCTTCCGAGTTGTTGCTGCTATTGTTGTTGCTGCTGCTGTCTTGCTGCTGTGGTGCTCCTGGGGGTTGCACACAAGGTTGTGGCCTCACCAAGGCTCACAGTCCTCCCGGCCTGTCTGCACAGCACTCGCAGGGCGTGTATGCTCAGTCGACACACACATCTCGTGGCTGTGTTGTTGCTGGGGGTTGCTGCAGTGCTCACACACGCGTCACCAGAGCTGACACTTCCTGGCCTGGGTGCTGGCACATCTTTTCAGTTGTGATGTTTGCCCAGAGACAGCCCCTGCCCTTAATTTGTTTTTACTGTGCCTGGCAGTGCTCAGGAGCTACGGCCATGGTGCGCAGGGGAGCAGTGCTGGGGGTCAGACCTGGGCCTCTTGCATGCAGAGCATGTGCTCTCATCCGCTGAGTTCTCTCCAGCCCCGCACCCTTGAAGTTATGCTCACACACACCTAGAGTGCTTCTGGAAGTTTCTTTGAAAGGATCCTAGACAACAGAGCTGCCAGGACTGAGAGAGGCACATGTGGGACACCAGGATTCAAGCTCATAACCATGCACTTACACTCCCAGCCACGGCTGAGGTAATATTTCAGCAGTCATGGATATTCTTATTTAGTTCTTACCCAACTCTAGAGCAATTTTCATCTGTTATTTTTCTGATTATGATCTGCTTTTTTTTCTAATTTCTCTATTTTTGTTTTGGGGTCACATCTGACAGGACTCAGGGCTTACTCCCAATTCTGCACTCAGGAATTATTCCTGGTTGTGCTGAGGACCATATGGGATGCTAACCCAGGTTAGCTTTGCATGCAAGGCAAGCATCCTTACCCACTGTACTATTGTTCCCGGACACTGTTCCTTCCATTTCCTTTGAATTTATTTTGTTATGTTTCTAGTTATATTTTGCTACATTTCTAGTATCTGAAGTAGCAATCTCATCCAGGTGTGTGTGTGTGTGTGTGTGTGTGTGTGTGTGAGTGAGTGGGTATGTGTGTGTGTGTGTGTGACTCAAGATTGAACCCATCTCCTAATGTAGGCAGGACAAGTGCTCCACCACCAAGGTACATCCTCAGTCCCTCGAACTAAAATTTTAATCTTTTTTTCAATCTTATACATGCATTAATGGATAAAAAGTTCCCTGCATGTTTTCTTATCTACACGCCACCAGTTAGGATGTGACTTAATTGCTTTGCCCTTCTGTTCTAAATGGCTGGCGTTTTCTCTCCATTTGACAAGGAAACTGAAGTCAAAAGGTAAAGGGACTTGGTCAAGGTCACAAGTCAGAAGGGGCGGGATGGGATTGGAACGCAGATGTCTCAGGCCTGTGCGTGTGTGTGTGTGTGTGCAACCTTTTGTTTTAAGATAACTATACACTCAAATGCAATTGTAGGAAATGAAACAGAGATAATTCAGTCTCCACACAGTTTCCCACCATGATATATAACTGTAAGAGCATTGGGAACAGGATATTGACACCCAATTATTCAGATTCTCCAATTTATTGCATCTGTGTGTGAGAGAGTGTGCATGATAGTGAGTGCATGTGTATCTGTGTGTTTAAGTGTGTATATGCATGAGTGCAAGTGTGTATCTGTGTGTGAGTATGTGTGTGCATGTGAGTATATGCGTGTGTATGCATGTGTGTATGCATGAGTGGTGTGAGTGTATCTGTGTGTGAATGTGTGCATGTGAGTGTATTTGTGTGCATGCAGGTGAGTGCATGAGTGTGAGCATATATCCGTGTGTGCGTGTGTATGTGTGTGCATGTGAGTGCATGCATGCGTAACTGTTTGTCTTTGCCTGAGTGTGTATCTGTGTTTGAATGTATGTGGTATGTATGTGTATATCTGTGTATATGCATAAGAGCAAGAGTTTAACTTTGTATGTGTATGTGTACTGGACTTGGAGTTCAGACTCTGCTGGAGGCCCTGGTGGCCAGCAGTTCCTCAATCTTCCCCCAACTAACCCCTGCACCCCCTGCACGTCCTCCCTGAGCTGAGGCCACCTCACGCACGGAGCAGCTCCACCCACTGGTGGAGCTAGAGCCTGCGCAGTGTGGCACGGGGACACCTCAGTAGCCTCCACCCCCGGGGCACAGCGATGCCTGTCCTCGTTTATAGGAGAAGCAGCTTCAGCTGCCATCCTGTGTGCCCACCTGCCCGGGCACTCTCGCCCTCACTGCAGCTTGCTCTTTTTATTTATTTATTTATTTATTTATTGCTTTTTGGGTCACAGCTGTCAATGCACAGGGGTTAGTCCTGGCTCTGCACTCAGAAATTGCTCCTGGCGGTGCTGGGGGGACCATATGGGATGATAGGAGTCGAACCCGGGTTGGCTGTGTGCAAGGCAAATGCCCTACTCAGTGTACTATTGCTCCAGCCCCTGACTGCTCTATTTTAAGAGATGGACTGGATGGCCAAGAGGAGGAAAGGCACCAGCACAGACCCACAGTGGCCAGTCCCTGAGCCTTGAGTTTTGCAACTGGTGAGTAAAAGATAAAATTAACAAACAAAAAAACCCCAATAAAACAAACACCTGAAATCTGAGGGATTTCAGATTTGGGCTTAGATCCAACAGCCCTGAGTTTGAATGCTGGGTGGCCTTAGGGAAATTGCTTAACTTCTCTGGGCCATTTCCTCCTCCGTTCAGTGGAGCTGGCAGTTTAGTGATGGGATTGAAGACACTGTGCAGATCTCAGAGGGCCTAAGAGAAGGGAGGGCAGCCAGGGGGTGCTGACGGGGCTCTTCCTCGCACCAGCTCATTAGGGAGGATTCACAGGGAGGTCTCATGATGACCCAGGCGTGAGGACCCCCTGTGCCAGGGGCCTTGGTATCGGGAAGGTGCCCCTGGGCGACTCCCTGGGCTCCCTGGGTTTCCATGATGGGAACATCTGCTGGATACAGTGACCTGCAGCCTGACCCCATTCCCGGGATGAGGTGCGTGGGGATCAGAGGGTGTCCCGCCAGGAACGCTGGGCAGAGACTCTGGGCAGGTTTTTTTCCTTGCCCTGCTAGCCTCTCGGGGACTGCAGGCCTCAGGGGGGATATTTCTGGTGGCCTTAGAAGGCAGCAGGAAGTCTGGGGGCTGCCATGAGAGGCCCCCAACTGCCTCCCATACTTGTGTCCAGGTATCGCCTTGCCTGCTGGAATAGAAGTGCCCTGTGGCTGCTTCTCTGCCCCTGTCCTCCCCACTCTGGCCACCCCACCAGGTCACTTCAGGCAGATGTTTCCAGAGGCAGCTGCAGCCCAGCCCTGCAAACCTCACCTGTCCCTGGACGGGGGTCCAAATGCCCACCTTAGCCTCCACCTCCCTCAATCTGCCTCTCCTACCTCCACTCTCTTTTCATCTCCCTAACACACCACACATACTCTCACACGCATGCATGTGTGGGTTCACACATGTGCTTATACGGGCATACTAACATGTACATGAACACATATGCTCACACTTGCATGCATGCACAGACACATGCTCACACGGTCATGCACACACGCTCACATGTTTCCTTACCCATATAAACAAACACACATGCTCATACATGCATGCAGATGCATGCTCACACATTCTCTCACACTTGCACACAGACACGCATGTTCAGACATACACACACATTCTCACATATTCCCTCATATATACATGCACACATAGACACAAGCTCACACAGGCATATTACACACAAGCTCACATATTCCCTCACATATGCATGCAGATACACATGCTCACACGTGTATGCACATGCTCCCTCACACATACATGGACATGCAGACACATGATCACACAGGCATGCACATACATGCTCATGCATCCCCTCACACATGCACACAGACACACATGCTCACACGTTCCCTCACACATATATGCACACAGAGACACATGCTCACATGCATATACACATAAGCTCACACATTCCCTTACACATACATAGAGACACATGCTCATATACATACACACATATGCTCACACATTTCTTCACACATACATGCACAGACACACATGCTCACACACATGCACATACATGCTCATATGTTCCCACATAGGCATGCACAATGCTCTCTCTCTCTCTCTCTCTCTCACACACGCACACACACACACACATACACACACTGGCAGGCCCTACAGTGCTCCGTCTCTCTGTGCCTTTGCCCCGTGGCCCTCTGCAGGAGCACTGGGCTCTCGAGCACTCTGCCCACAGGCAGCCTCCCCGGAGACAAAGCCCTTAGCCTTGCAGGTCAGGATCTCTTGCTCCCCCAGCAGCCGGTGGCATATGTCACTCCCTCTTTGTACACACTCTCACCGGGGGAGGTTTGACTCTGCTCATGAGCCCTCCCTGCTTCTTCACCAAACCCATTTTACAGATGACCAGACAGAGGCTTCAGGGGTGAGGAGAATCCCAGGCTCACCCCCCAAGGAAGGTAGGGCATTCTGACTCTAGTCAGCTGTTGTAGCACCCCTGCGGGTCTACTTTGCTAGGAGATCCCCACTTTAAGGATGGACATGTGAGTCCACCATCACTAACACCAGAACCAGAAGTGGAGTGGGGACCAGAAGTGGCAGGTTCCTCCTTCCCATCAACTTCCAATGAAGTATGAGCTCACCAGAGGCTAGGCAGTGCCACAGTGCTCTCTGCCGAGGTCCAGTGCTGTGCTGGTGTTGTCCACGGTGCTGCGCCGATGCCCTCTGGGACCCTGAGGAGGGCACATGGTCTGTGTGGGAAGGAGAGGCAGCCCGAGGCAGCCACGCGTGTGGTCAGGACACTGGGCCTCCTTGGGGCCCCGGGAGCAGTCTCCACAGTGCACGTGGGCTGGGAACAGAGCAGCCGGGAGGAGGGTCCAGGGGTGCTAGACCCACCCACCTGCTTTCACCCTCACCCCCTTTTCTACCCAGCCCAGCACCTGGCTCAGAGGAAACGGCCCCCAGGAGGAGCCGCCCACCCCCTGTCCACTCACTGCGACGTATGGCACTGAAGGCAGCAGCGTGACAGAACAGCTGGTGACCACCCCCACCCCCAGGGAAGCGATCGAGCTGCTCTGTCTGGTCCTCAAAATGGGGTGGGGGGCTGGGACCTGGGCCTGAGGACACATCCTCTGGGGGCTCAGTTTGAATGAAGGGGGGAAGCAGGAGCCTGGCCTGTACTGACAGGTGGTGGCAGGCGCAGGGCACCTCACTCCCTTCACCCCTCAGCCTCTTGTTCCACTCAGAAATGGGGAAACTGAGACCCAGAGCAGGTAATTCGTGGGCTCCAGTGAAAGGCAGAGCAGGAATTGAACAGGGCTGCTCCAATTCCATATCTTCATATTTTTTCCCCTCTCTGGAACCTTGGGCTTTGTTTAGAAAAGATCAAGGTCATTCTTTAGAAAATGCCTGAATGGGCTTGTCTCTCTGTTGGAGGCTCTCCCAAGGGCCACTCAGGGGTACAGGGGCCACTGCCGGTGATTCTTGGCCAACCAGGCCAGGGGGCTCAGTGCTCAGGCCCAGGGGTGCTGGTCCACCCAGCAGTGTATGGACACCCACCTTGCACCCCAGGCCCCAAACCATCCCCCCCCACCTCTCCTGCAGCCTCTTAGCAGGCCCCAAGGGGCTCTTGAGCGGGCAGGAGACAGGCAGGGATGGTTTTAAAGCAGCCCAGGCCAGGGGGTCTAGCAAGCCCGACCCTCCCCTCCTGCTCCACGCATCCTGGCCCTGACCCCCTCTGGCAAGTCTCTTTACCCGATTGGGGGCCTCCATTGCCCACCTGCTGAGTGACCTCAGCACCTTCATGACCGGCCGGGAAGGGGCTGAGCTTCTGGCAGGGACGTTGTTGGAGAAGGTGCAGTTTGGAGACATAAAGTTCAGGAGAGGGTTAAGGGGGAAAAAAAGAGATTTTATTGTTCTAGCGGCAGCATCTCCACAGCCAACCTCACCTGTTTACAGTCCATTAGAAGCCATTATTGCGGTGTCGGGGGGCAGCCGCCTGCCCCTGACCTTGATGCGTGTCTGACAGCTGCAGGCAGCAATCTGGGGAGCAGGAGCCATTTGGGCGGCATTGCCGGGGCCCCGAGAGACTGCAGGCCTCTTCCAGGGTCTTGCTGCTTCCCCATCTTGAGCCTCAAGCTCGGGGGCTACTGAGGAAGGGCCCCATCGGGGTTCCAGGTGCTCAGGCATCCTCCAAACTGCTTGCAGGGGTGGGGTGGGGGGTCCCAGATCACTGCCTGGAGCTTGCAACCTTGGTAGGGCAGTGGTGAGTGAGGAGGAAATCAGGAGACCGCGGGGGCTGCAGGAACCCCCCAGAAGGCGAGTCCAGCTCCCACCCTGTAACCAAGAATGGACCCGCCCAAGGTCAGGAGAGAGAAGGAGAACAGAGCTCAGGGAGTCCCCACTGGGCCGCTGAGAGACGATGCAGGAGCTCACCCGGTGGTGCTCAGGTCTCATTCCTGGCACTGCATTCAGGGATACCTCCTGGTGAAGGTTGGGGGATGAGATGGGGTGCTGGGATCCGACCTGCATTGGACACATGCGAAGCCAGCGTGTGACACGCTCCACTCGGGCAGCGGTCAGTGGCCCGGGGCTGCGGGTCCGGAAGAGATTTGATGGCAGCTCCTGCCTCGGGTTCCATAAAAAGCACATTCAGGACTTGAGGCCTGGACTGTAATCCAGGACTCCCGCTGCTAACCTGCAAGGCCTGAGAGAGACAGAGACAGACAGAGGAAAAGAGAGACAGAGAGAGACAGGAGGAGAGAAAAATGAGAGAGAAAGAGACAGACAGACAGACAGACAGAGAGGCCAGCAGGGACGGTAAGCCCAGCAGGAAGGAAAGGTCCTGCAACAGAAGGACCTCCTTGTCCTTCTTCCCTTTGCTGTCCAACTCCCCTCCTCTGCTTTGTTTCTTTGTTTTGCTTCAGTTTGGGGGCCACACCCAGCGGTGCTCAGGGCTCACTCCTGGTGCTGCACTCAGGGATCCCTCCTGGTGAGGGTTAGGGGACCAGAAGGGGTGCTGGGGTCCAACTTGCGTCAGACACATGCGAAGCCAGCGTGGGACCCACTCTGCTATTGCTCTGCCCCCCCCCCCACACACACGCTTTTCTGCTTTGATGTAAAACACAAAAGCTCTAAAAGCTTTTCTCCAAAGGATCCCACACACTGCCCCCTGCCAACTTTCTCTTCTTAGAAGAAATTAAACTTGCTCAGAGCCACTCTGAGAGCCAGCATCAGCGGTCCAGTCCCCGCATGACCAGCACCAAGGCAGCCGGAAACACATCTCTGCCTCCTCACAGAGGTAGCCCCTTCCCCACAACCACTAACCCTCCTGACGCCCCTCTCCCCCAGGGGACACGTGCTCCTTTGAAATTCCCCTGCCCCACACTGAGCATCTCCTCAGAAACCAGCTTCTCTGAGTGACCCCTGCCACGAAGGCCCCAGCACACCTTGTTTGCTCTCCATGGCCTGGCAAAGTTCCCCAGGACACAGAAGATGCCCACTGGGTCTCTAAGTCCATCCACGGATGACTGAGGGGTCGAACTGAAGGAGGCTGTAGTCTGGACTCCACCTGCATGACAGGAAAAAACAGCTGGAATGCCAGGGACACTCTCCTATGACACGGCTGTGGACGACCCCGACAATGCCCTCCACACCCCGTCCCCTTACTTCCCCCTCCTTGGTGCCCCCTGCTCCCATCTCTGTACAATTCCCTGAGCTTAATGTGGCCACCTGTCCTGGTCATCACACTGCCCCACCCCAGCCTGAACAGCATGTGGTGGCTAGTCATGGGGTCCAAAGGCTGAGTCCACCAGAATAGATCCCTGAGTGCAACACCAGGAGTAAGCCCTGAGCACGGCTTGGTGTGGCCCCAAGCCAAATTAAAACTAAAGAACAAAGCAGAAGATGCCCACAAGTGGCTTCTATACTCCCAAGAGCCCTAGGGTCAGGCGAGGACAGAGCTTGCTTGAATGCCATGCTTCAGTCCCTGTCCCCCCTCCTTCTTTCCACTTTGCCTTAAGGGCCCTTCCTCCAGGAACCTTCTAGCACCTTGACTGGAGTCAGGGACTTCTAAGGTCTTTCATGGGCTCTGGAATCGGGACCTCTCCCTACTGGGACACTTACACTTATGAGACACCGACTGGGAGTCTGAGTCCAGGCCATGCGCTCTGCCTGTGTCCAGCACCCAGGGAGGCTGACTGCTATTACTATCTCCACGATAAAGACCAGGAAACAGGGCGCCAGAGAGAGCACAGGACCTGCTCAAGGTTATCTAGTTAATAAGTGGGGGTGGGGGGCAGGATTTGAACTCAGTTCCAGCTCTGGAGGTGATGATGTCCACCTGCCCAGTCCCAGCTTGGGAGGTGATGATGGCCACCTGCCGAGTCCCAGCTCAGGATGTGATGATGTTCGCCTGCCTAGTACCAGCAGAACAGCAATTGTGCCTGCACTGCCACAATTGCTGTCACATGTCATGGTGGCAGGTGGCCATCATCACCTCCCAAGCTGGGCCTGGACAGATGGCCATCATCACCTCCTGAGCTGGGACTAGGCAGGTGGACATCATCCCAGAGGAACGGCTGTGGATGCTGCAGAAGGTGGTTACAAGAACCTTCTCAAATGGACAACTGATGATTCCTCCACTGTCACTGTCACTGTCACTGTCACTGTCCTCCCGTTGTTCATCGATTTGCTCGAGCGGGCCCAGTAACGTCTCCATTGGAG
>JAOXYA010405238.1:0-17713 GCA_028565675.1 Sorex palustris
CACACTTGGCGATGCACAGGGGTTACTCCTGGCTCTGCACTCAGGAGTTACTCCTGGCGGTGCTCAGGGGACCATATCGGATGCTGGGAATCAAACCTGGGTCAGCCACGTGTAAGGCAAACACCCTACCCGCTGTGTTATCTCTCCAGCCCCTGGACTGGAAGATTTTCACTTCTGATCCTGACCTGGCATGAATCTTTCCAGACTCCACAGACCTACAGACCAAATGGACGAATTGATTACAGACATAAAGGTGACCAACCACACACACACACACACACACACACACACACACACACACACACATGCTTGCGCACAGACATGAACACACATGCACACACATACACATATGCACATGCACACACGCATGTGCACACACCCACACAATGCACATACACACATGCACACACACAACCAATTGATCTGCCATTTCTCTGACCTCTGAGTGGGCAGTAGGACAGTTAGGTGGGCCAAGAAAGTGAGACCCTCCAGTTTACAACCCTCACACTGTGCTCCCAGTGTGTTTCCAGAAAGAGTTCTGCTGAAACTAGACAAGTTAAATCACAGCCCAACACTGCAGCCCCAACAGGGCATCCCGCCACAGCTTGTGGCCTCTGAGGGGACTATCCACATTGCTCCAGGAAGGCATGGAGCAGAGGTGGGCAGTGGGGAGCAAAACAGCAAATTCAAGGAGCCAAGACGAAGAGGCCAGAGCCTCACCTCGCTCCATCTGCTGTTTGCTGTGGGCTGACCGGGCGCTGACAGGCCTTGGCAGCTGTGGGGCGCATGGGGCGGATCAAAGACTGGCCGAAGAGTGGGCACAGGGCCAGCTGTGGGCCTGTGGTGCAATCTCAGAAAGACACAGGGAGAGCACGGCAGGGAGGGCCTGGCCTCACACGTGCCAACCTGGGCAATTCCTGACATCTCGCATGGTCCCCTGAGCACCACCAGGGTGATCCCTAAGCACTGAGGCATAAGTAAGTTCTGAGCACCCCCTAGTGTGGCCCCCAAAGCAAAGAGCTGGTGACTTCTGCCAATGGCTCCTGACACACAAAGGCCGAGGCCAAGGCAGGACAGAGTAGGTGCTGGGGGGCTCCCTTCCGCGCTGCCTGGCCCTGTCCAGACCCCCTCGACCCTCACAGCCCTTCTCCAGATGGCTTTGTGTGCCCACGTGGGATACCCCAGCCCCAGCAGCAGGGCAGTTGGGGGAGGTTATGAAGCCCCTTTGCGGGCCTGAACTTGGCTGGGGGGCAGGGAGGCACGGGCATGCGGCCTGCTCTGCTCAGGCATTCCTGCGCACCTTGATTTTCTGGAAAAGCACAGAGGTACTCTCCGTCCCACCCACACACACACACACACCGCTGACTTCTGCACTGTCTCGCCTGCAGCATGGGCATGGGCAAGAGGGCTCCCAGGGCTGGGGGGCTAGAGAGGGTGCCCGGGGCATGGAGGGTGGCAGTTGGTCTGGCCATGTCCCAGCATCCCTCTGCAGCCATGGCCCTGGGATGGACAGTGTCCCTGAGTGTCCCCCTGGGTGCTGCTGAGGGAGGCCCCAGCCTCCAACCTTGTCTCATGGTCCTGGCAAGGCCTGAGGAAGGAGGCTGGTTCTTGAGGCCCCGGCCCGGGCAGTCTGGGTTGAGGCACATCCCAGCCCCCGGCCTTAGGGGAGCATCAGGGTGGGGGCCGCAGCCTGCTGGGGACCCCAACTGCCATGCACGACCGTTGAGGGGTAGAATTCTAGGTCTGCTTGGGGTCAGGCCCCTCTCAGGACAGGCCAGTGAGCCTGGTCGGGGGGCCTCGGGCCCTCTGCCCACCCACCGTCCCTGGTGACTGAGGGTGGTGACTGGGTCGTGGTGTCTGTGCGTCTCTGACCTTTGAAAGCCCTGGGGAGGTGGCACCCGGCCCTGGACGGCGGCCCTGGCTGCATCTGTGGCTTGCCGGGGCAGCCTAAACCGCCTGCATGGACTCTGGGGGCTTTTGGGGGTGGGGCCAGGTCCAGGGCTTCGCTCCAGCCTGCTCTGTGGGCCTGAAGCCCCCCATCAGGACCCCGTCGGGGTTCCAGAGCCTTGGCCCCACCTGTCTTCTCCCCTAGAGCCCCCTAGTGGCCCCAGGATGCAGGCAGAGTCGGGAGGGGGCGGTCCTTGCCAGGCCCGAGGTCTGTTGGTCCTTCAGAGTCCCCTTGGGACGACCCTCAGTGAGAGCCTGAGACCCCACGTCCTTAACTGGGACCCCATCAGCCCACCCCAAAGCCTAGGGCTCCTTCCCTGAAGAGCCCTCTCGAAGGGCTAGGATTGGACCCAGAGCTGGGTAACGGGGGACCCTCACACCCCGGGCAGAGACCCTGGGAAGAACTTGCCCCAGTGGGGGTCACAGGAGGGGCTTGGAGGAGGTGCAGGAATGGGGGGCCCTCAGCCCCAGCAAGCACAGAGCTGAAACGACCTTGGGGGTCCCAGGGAGGGGGGGAGTGCAGAGTTAGGGTCTGGTCATAGTAGGGGAGCAGGAAGGTCTCATGGCCCCAAGGGGGAGGCTGGCAGTCAGGCAGGGAGGGTGCAGGGAGGAAGAGTGGGGAACAGGGTGCAAGGAGCGGGAAGAGGGGGTCAGGAGTATGGGGCAGGAGGTGGGAGCCGGGGTGATGAAACCGGTGGGAGGCTGCCATGCTCACGGAGTCCCTGGTCCTTCTCCAGGAGCTGGTGCGCAGAAGTCTCCATGAGCAGCTGAGTCCCCAGCCCCATGGAGAGACGAAAGGCCTGGATGGGTGAGCAGAGGGGCTGCGGGCGCAGGCGGCAGCATCTGGGAGTCTGGGGGTCACAGACAGGGTGGATGGCACCCACTTAGGCACCTGACTGTCCTGCACTGTAGTGAGCGGCCCTGACCACGCGTCCACTCACTGAGGGATCTGGAGGCCGAGGCAGGGCTTGGCGCGGGCTTGGGGCTCAGGGCCCAATCCTGGCTCTGTGCTCAGGGATGACTCCTGGCTCTGTGCTCAGGGCTCACTCTCGACTCTGTGCTCAGGGCTCCCTCCTGGTGGGGCTTGGGGGACTATATGTGGTGTCAGGGATAATTGCAGGGCAAGCTGCATGAGAGAAGTGTGACTTTCCTTGGAAGCCACTGTGGGGCTGTGGAAGCCAGAGCGTGTGGCCGGCCCCACCCACCCGTGGCCACTTTCTCCCGTGCTTGGGACTGGAACCCAAGGGCTGTCCTGGTGCTGGCAACTTCGTCCGGGTGCCCCCCACCCCGGGTTTGTGGGCATTCGGCTGCATCTCTACCCACCCTTCCTGTCCTCTGTCTCTAGGGACATCTGGGCCCCGAGTTCCCCACGGCCACCCCCTCTTCCCCAGGTTTGTAACTTAGTGCCCATACCTCCATCGCATAGGGCAGTAACCACAGTGTCCTGAGGGGGCGTTGTTAGGCTTGAGGGTGGCGCACCTGACTGGGACACCTGGGCACAGCCATGGTTTCTCCAGACATGTGCTGTCCCCTCCCCCGGTGTCCTTGCCCGTGACACCGTCCCCTGCAGACACTGGCCAGGACCCCCTTCTCTGCTTCTCTCCATCTGCAGAAGGCCGGAGCAGTGAGCCCTCGTGGGAGGCCGCGATGGTGCAGCAGCTGAAGGCATTGCCGCGAGAGGGGCAGGAGGGGCTGCTTCAGGGTCTGTGGCGCTGCCTGGAGGCGCAGGTGCGTTGGCCTCTGCTCGGCTGGACAAACACGGTGCTCAGGGGTCCCCCACACACGCTGGGTCCTGGGGCCTCTGGCCTGCAGGGCCTGACGGAAGGGAGGGGGTGGAGCAGCAGAGTGGGGACCCTCTCCTTGCACACTCCCCCTGAACTTTGGAGCTTCCCTGCATGAGGGGGACAGGCTGGGGACAAGGGCAGCGGCGGAGGGACTGGCCGTGCAAAGGCCCCGTGGCAGCAGAAGGTGGAGCAAAGGGCCGCATAGGGCTTGGGGGTCTGCTGCAGCCTGAGGGGGGGTGCCTGGAAGCAGCCCACCCTCCCCTTCCGTTCCCCAGGTCTCAGGCAAGGACAAAGATTCCAGCACCAGTGTCCAGGACCTCCTGTCACCGCTGATCCTGGACCCCTTGCTGCCTCTGGGCAAGGTGGGTCCAAGCCCCACCCTCGCAGAATGTTTTGGAGCGGCTGGAGGGGCGCACTGTGGGACTCCAGAAAGTTCCATGTCTCCCAGCATGCACAGGCAGGGGGAGGGGTGCCAGTGCCCCCTTTCCTCTCTCTCTCTCTCTCTCTCTCTCTCTCTGCAGATGCTCCTCTTCCGCCTCTACGGGCTGGTGCTCAAGGAAAGCGCCAGCGCTGAGCTGGTCCAGTCCCACCTGACGACGCTCCTGGACAGGTCGCCCCTGTGGTTCAGTGAGCGGGAGGTGCGCCCTGGCCCGGGCCCACGGGTGCCCAGCAGGGGGGACCCTTCCAGGAGGGGCTGTTCAGGGAGTCGAGTGGGGCTCAGCGCAGGGTGCCCGGGCCACAGGGCATCGCGCTGGCCGTGGGTATCACGTCCGTCTCGCACCTGGAGGCCACGTGGACAGTGCTGGAGCAGCAGGGCCAGGCGTGGTCACTGAGGCTGCGACCTGCGGCCACAGACAGTCAGGTATGGTGGGGCGCGGGGCTTTCACACTCGCTGGCTGTTGCTCAGGGGGGAGCCCCGCAGCTGGGCCCTGGACCGGGCCTCGGTGTCCACCCTGGGCACCTGACCTGGGGGATGATTGGGGTCCTGAGCCCTGGGCCCCTCTCTCCCTGCAGGACCTGGTCCTGCGCTGGAAGCGGGTCAGCAGGACCTGCCTGCTGTGCTACGGGCAGGTGGCGCTGCACGCTGGGAGCCAGGCTCTGCCCTGGATGGACAACATCATGGCTCGCATCATCTACTACTACTCCTGTGGCGGATACGTGAGTGGAGCCGGGAGGGCTGCGCGTCCCCACACCCACGCCGGCTGCATGCTTGCATGTCTGCGTCCCTGGGTCTGTGGGTTCCTGTGTCCCTGGGTGTTTGAGTGTCTGCGTCCCTGCATCCCTGATACCCTGGTTGCCTGTGTCCGTGGGTTCCTGCCTGCCTGCGTCCCTGCATGTGTCCGTGTTTGCCTCGCTGCGTGCTTGGCCCTGTCCCACGCTGTGCCTGTCCTTGCACGCGTCACTGCGGCGTAATGCGGGGTCGGGTGCGATCCGGCTCAGGCTCCGGCCCTGCGTGTCCAGGACAACGCCCTGAAAAGCAGCTTTTTGGTGGCCACCACCATGCTGCTGCGCGCGCTGCAGCGCTCGGAGGACACCCAGAGCTACAAGTTCACACAGGTCCCAGAGCTCATCCAGTGTCTCCTGGTGAGGCGGGGCGGGGCCAGGGCGTGATGGGGCGGGGCCAGGGCGGGCTGGGCGGGGTCGGTTCGGGGCGGGGCCAGGGCGTGGTAGGCGGGGTCAGGGACGGGGCAGGGGCAAGGGGTTGAGGTGGGGCGCGATGAAGCGGAGGCCAGGCGCAGGGTGGGACCGGGCAGGTCTGGCAGAGGCACGGTGGGGCGGATCCTGTGCGGCCCCCACCTGTTTACCTGTGCCTGCCCCCTCCAGATAGCCCTGCAAAAGGAGCCCCCTTTCCTGGCCACCCACTTCCGGCAGAAGGCCATCATCGTCATCGCAGGACTGAGGTGACCCGTGGTGCACAGAAGACCTGGGCCTGCATAGGGGCGGGCGGGCACCTGGGGACAAGGACCTGGGCTCAAGTGACCGAGCACAGCTCAGTTCAGCCAGGCCACTAGGAGTCAGGGCGCTGTGTGACCTACCTGTCCAGGATGGGGTAGAAAAAAGTCACTGACCACACACTGTCCAATGACCCTGTCACTCCCTGACCTGTCACACTCTGACCCCATCTACGATGACCCTGTCACTCCCTGACTTGTCTGTCACACTCTGACCTGTCCTTGGGCACAAGTTGACCCGACACTGCTCGCAAGCTGGCCTGAGGGTTCTCTGGTCATGTCCGTCAGTGACTCGGGGGCTGAATAATTCCTGCACCCGCACCCTGGGGCCACTCGAGCAGGGTGCCCTCGTGACTCTCCCCAGGAGCCCATGCCTCAGTGCCTGCATTGCAGCCACAGGCTGAGTGTCCCTTTTCCCCCCTCGGAGAGTTCCTGCATGTGCCTGTCCCTACCCCACGTGACCCTATGTGTACCCGCAGCACCCTGCGTCCAGGCATGAGCCCAGCGCTGCAGTCGCGCACGCTGCAGGTCTGTCTGCAGTCCCTCTACACGCTGCCGCCACCCAAGCAGCTCCACAGCTCTCTGACTTCCCTGCATTCGGTCCCCGACGTCCTGGTGAGCCCTGGCCTGGCTTCTGTCCCCTGACTGGGAAACAGGAGAGGCTGGATCTGGGTGGGCACGTGGGTCTTTGGCACAGTGGCCCCGGGCACCGTTGAGGCTGAGAGGGGTCAGCTGTGGTGCTCGCCGGGGCTCGACGTCCACAACAGGAGGGGCCACCACCCTGGGCCTGCAGGTCTGGGGTCCCTGGATACGGTGGGAGTAGTGAGAGAGGTGGTGGGTGCCGGGGTGCCAGGCCCGAGGTGGGGTGGTCCCGGGCAAGAAGGGCAGCTCTTGGTGGGCTGAGCTCCCAGAGTGCTGCGGCTATCGGGGTGGGGGGCTGCGGGGACGCCCAGGCCGAGGCTTCAAGTCTCAGCTGAGCCTCAAGGACCCCAGGCTCCCTTGAAGGCTGTCAGTGCCCAGGGCTGGAGGACCAGGCAGTGCCCGGGCCATGCTCACCGAGGGCTGCGTCTGTGCCCAGATGCTGTACCAGAAGAGCTCACAGGCCCTGGACCTACTACTGCGGAAGCTTGTCTTGGACAACAACACCATGGACGAGATCTCCTTCATCCTGCAGGTGACCCTGCCCTGCTCCCACCCTGCGCCCCTCCCGCGCCCTGCGCCTGCCCTGCGCCCACCCCACGCCCCGCCCCGCTGCCCCTGCTCAGCCTACACCGCTGCCCGCAGCACATGGAGCCATGGCTCAAGTCCAGCAGCACTCACGAGCGGCAGCGGGTCACCCGCTCCATCTTCCTGTTGCTGCAGTACCTGGCGGACACCCAGAGGCTGACCGTGAGTCCCCACCACGGCCGGCCCCACCCCGCGCGGACAGGACTTTGAGCTGGAGTGGGGGCAAGAGATGGGGTCAGACAGGAGTCTCCATTCCAGTGTGGTTGGCGGGGGTGGGATGGGGGCGAGGGCCAAGGGAGCCCCCTGACCAGCCATGGACGGGCAGACGGCAGGGGACACTCTGGGCACACCGAACAGACCCATTGCCAGGAGCGTGAGGCAAAATGGGGCCCAGCAGCCCAGCGCCCTCTGCCCAGTTCTGGGCCTCAGAGAAGCCTGGGGTCCAGGCGGGAAAAGTGCAAACCCGAGGCACTGTTGAGCTCTGGGGTTGCTGTGGGCAGGTGCCCAAAGGTAAAGCCATGCCAGCCTCTCGGTCAGCGGGGACAGGGAGGGGCCACCGGGACCTCCCTCATCAGCAGGGAGAGCTCCGCAGTTGCACCCCACCCCCACCCCCAGCAACCCATCAAGAATGAAGAATGAGCACAAGGATGTTTGCGGCAGGTAGCCTCAGAGTCATTCCCAGCAGGATCGGGGGCGCTGGGCAGGGCCTAGGATGTGGACCCAGGACACTGAGTGCAACGCCCAGTTGGTACACAACATTCCAGAAAAATGCCTCCCCAGGGAGCCACCTGAGAGGACTTGGGAGGAAAAGGCATCCTGGTCATCTTGGGGGCCAAGTCTGGGGCCGCCTATCTGTGCCTCAGGGTGGGAGCCACCATGCCCAGGCTCAAAGCCAGCTGGGCTGGACATGACCCAGGGCCAGGGCGGGAGAGCTGTCCTGCCAGCAGCACACCAGGAAGGGCCGGGGCCAGCTGGATTTTTGGGGCCACCAGGACTGCCCCTCAGCCACCAGCTGGACCCTGAGCACATTCCACTCGCTGGGCCTGGGGCAATGCGGAGGTTCGGAGAGTGGGCTAGGGAGGAGGAGGACTTGGCTTGGGGGCACTGTTATAGCAGTGGGGCAGCTGGGGTGTCCATGGGACTGACATGCTCAGAATCACCTGCAGTGGCCGTGAGCACAGAAGCCCCAGCCAGTAGCAGTGCCACAGACTAGCCACGTCCAGCCAAGCACCAGCTGGACATGGGTGGCCAGGGCACAGTCCAGGGGCATACAGGCCCCCCTCCCACTGCTCTTTCTGGCCTGGCAGCCGAAAGCCATCCAGACCAAGTGAGCAAAGCCTGTGGTCAGCAGCCTCTGCTGGCCAGTTACCTGGGAGGAAGCGGCTCTGAGCACTCCAGGAGGTACCGGCATAGCCTGCCCTGGTCACGCTGCCCTGGGGAGGGGCCACCTCAGAAAAGGGGGTGAGCATGCGACCTTGCAGGACAGGATAGGGTGCTGACCAGCCCTGGGCTGGGAGAAGGGCATAGCTGTGAGGTCAGTGGTCCTCCTGCTGACCTGTGCTGAGCAGTGTGCCCAGATGGTCAGACAGGTGAGCCGGGCAGGTGCACATGAGCGGGAGAACCCAGGAGGGCTGACGGGACAGGGGGCCTGCCCCCTTCCTGCAAGGTCAGCCCCAGGAATACTCTGCAACTAGAAAAGACCAAGGGTTCAGCGTGTCCTGCCATGGATCAGGAGAGATGCAGCTCTGTGACCCACGAGGATGGGGCCTCACACCACAGCCAATGGTCACCAGAACCCAGGAAATCCCAGCAGAGGGACATCACTGCACGCATGGTGGTGTCTGGGGGTGGAGCTCTGGGTGCAGAGGCAGTGAGAGGGCTGGACTGTCCCAGAAGGCAGCTGTCACTGCCCAAGTGGGTCTCAGCTGTCGGTCATGCTTGGGGAGGCAGTTGAGGCCCTTGTGGGGACTGTGGCCAGGGGGACACTACCGAGCAGGCAGGTGGCTGGGCCAGTCTGGCATGAGAGTTCCTAGCTGCAGAGACAGAAGCCAAGGACTGGTCTCGCAGATAGTCATGGAATGGACATGAAAATGGGACGAACATGGGAGATATGGGGTGGACATAGGATGGACATGGAGTGGATAGGGGTGGGCATGGGATGGACATGGGTGAACAGGGGCCGGCCGGCCTCCACAGTGCAGCCCAGGGCACACACGCCTCATAGGGCTTCTGTCTGGGCCCCAGCAGGCAGCAGCCCTCCCCCTCCACCCCAGAGTTGGCGCTGACCCGCAGGGCCAGGACATGAAGGGTTGCCCAGAGTCGCTGCAACTGCAGCCACGGGCCAGGGGCTGGGGGAGCCAGGACTTGCCCGGCAGGGAGAAATAGGCCCAAACTCTGGAGGCTGCGAAGAACCAGCAGACAGCTGGAAAGGCTAAGGAACAGCCCTGTGTAGACTCCAGAAATTGCCAAATGCAGCGCCTGCTGAGAACAGTCAGTGCCGGCTTGAGGACAGTCTGCCAGGGTCACAGACAGATGCAGGCGGGAGACTCAGGAGCCTGGCTCAGCCGGGCACACACACAGCACCGAGTGTCCAGGCAAGATGGACGGCGCCTACCTGAGCTCTGTGCCACCGGCCACATGGGAGAAGCCAGGCCAAGCCTTTCTCCCAGACGTGCTGACCAGAGCCAGGGAGAGCGGGAGGCTGAAGGAGTGGCTGGCGTGTGCCTTCAGCGGCCCACTCAGGCCGTCACTGCCTCTCATGCGTGGGGTGGGAGTGGCGCTGCCCCCCCCATGCTAGAGCCCCTCCCCAAGCGAGGGACGAGGCCTTGGAAAGGACTGAGAACTGGAACGCTGAGAGAGAAAAGGGGTGGGGGGCATCAATAGTAGTGGGGGGCACCAGGACCAGGGTCCAGCGTGGGTGGGGCATCAGGTGTGGGACGGGGCAGCGGGGCGGGGCCAGCAGGCACAGGGACGTGGTGGGGGCAGCGGGGCAGGGCTACCAGGTGTGTGGGGGGGGCGGCCCAGCAGGCGTGGGGTGGGGCAGCAGACACTTGGGGGGAGGAGCAGCAGGCACGGGGGCGGGGCAACAGGGCGGGGCGGGGCCAGCCAGCGGGCCAGGCTCTGCTCAGCGCGGCCGCCCCCAGGAGCACGCCACGCCCTCTGCGCTGGGCCACCAGGTGGGCCTGCTGCTGCTGCTGTGGCACGACGAGGACCGGGCCACCCAGAGCCACTCGCACCAGTGTGCCTACCTGCTGCTGCACCTCCTCCAGCATAAGCGTGAGTGTGGGTCCCGGCGGGTGGCCCCTGCTGGCCGGCTACCGCCTGACCGTGAGCCCCTCCCGCAGAGAGCGTGGCCGAGTTCATGCGCTTGAACAGACTGAAGAACGTGGAAGCGAAGACCTACCAGGAGTCGGAACGGAAGCTGTACCCCGTGGTGAAGGTGGGGCCGGGACCCCCCTGTGCTGCCCTGGCGGCGAGCGTCTCCGTCCCTCATGAATTGGGGCGGAGGCCAAGTACCGTCTAGGTCCTTCAAGGCTCCTGTGCCTCAGTTTCCCCATCTGCCAGGGCGGTTCTGTGCGCTGTAGCCCCGGGAAACACTGTGCGGGGCTCCTGGCCCCCCAGAAAAGCGCGAGTGTTACCCGCATTCTCAGCAGTGGGCAGCGTGGGCCATGGGGAGGAGGGGCAGCCTGTCTGCTGCAGGCCCCGTGTGTGCACGCGTGTGCGTGAGCGTGATCCGGAATGGGTTCTAAGTGTGCATTCATGTGACTGAAAGTGGGCCCCATGCATGTGTGTGCATGTGACCGAGAGTGGTCTGTGTGCGTGCCAGTGTGTGTGCATGCGTGTGACTGGAGCAGGGCACATGCATACACACATGTGACTGCTGCGCTCTGACCCCTACAGGCTCTGAACAGGAACCTGTCGGTGGGGCAGCACACGCAGCTGGTGCTCACGCTCCTGCAGGGGCTTAGCAGCCACGGGCACCTGCGCAGCACTCTGGCCTCCCAGGTGCTCCTCACCATCTTTGAAGACGGCTCCATCAGGCCTGAGCAGGTGGCCAGCTTGGGGGGAAACAACAGGGGCTGCCTAGGTATTGCCGGACATCCTAGGGGCCCCGCTTCTCTCTGCCGGCATGGTCTGTGGCCAGAGCCTCTGTCCCCTCCCCATCAGGTGGAACTGACCCCGCTGGCCTCAGGGATGTCCTAGATGGTGCTGACAGGGCTGCCGGGCACTTCTGGGGGTTCTTCCAGGGATCCCTGAAGTCTCATGTCCACGCCCCTGGGACAGAGGGAGGCCCGAGCCCAGTCACCCCTGCCCCACAGGTGATGGAGATCCTGCAGGGCCTGTCCCAGAAACTGCTTAGCATCAACTCCAAGGATGTCCAGGTGGCCATGCTGAGGGCCATGACCCTGCTGGGAACCCAGTACCCACAGGAATGTATCGAGGTGATGTTCATGCTGAGTCCCCCCTCCGAGAGGTGGGCCCCCCGTCACAATGGACGAGTGCTCCACTAAGGTCCAGCGGGCCCAGACACCCCAGAGGGGCCCAGTCTAGGAGTGACCCAGCACTCACCCAGACCAGCTTGCCAAGGGGCTGGCAGCTGTCACCCCTGCCCATGCCCGTGACTGAAGTGGGGTATCGGGACATGCTGCGCAATGAGGACCCAAGCCCGACTCCTTCCCCGGGGGTGGAAGTGCCAGGAGGCAGACCTGCCCACCCATCTTTTCTGTCCCCCACACTGCCCTGGAGTGTCTGTGTGTGGAACCAGACAGGACAAGAGCAAGGACAGAGTTGCCTGGATTTGCACAGCAAGGGGTACCAGTAGCAAGTCCGGGGGAGCAGGCCTGTGTCAGCAGCACCTGGCCTCCTGGCCTCCCATTCCTGAACCCCCAAACTTGCCAGACAGATCACCTGTCAGTCCCAGGGACGAGGGGGTCACCCAAAACCCTTGTGCCGCATGGCCTCAGTTGGTGGCACTGGACATCATCTCTGCAGGAAGCTCATTCCCCTGTGGAGGGCCCTAGTCACCACTGAACAGCTGGCCCACAAGATCATTACTCTGCTGTACATGAACCTGAAGTTGCGGCTGCCCAGGGAGCTTGTCCAGCCGCAGGAGCAGGCGGAGGTCATCTCCCTGCTGGTGGGCAGCACGGGGACGAAGGGCCTGTGTGTGTGGGCGGTGGCACCCAAGACCAGCCCTGGTACTGCATCTGCCCAAGGTGTGAGCAGTGGGCCTGGGGCACGGTAGGTCCAAAGGGTGTTGCTCTGCTCATCACAGGCCCTCGGCACCATCTACGAGCTCCTGTACATCCCAGAGTTCAGGGCCACAGTGCACTGGGCCTTTGCCGGCATCCTCCTGGGCTTGCTGACACAGATGCTCTACTTGTTTGAGCTGGGCCTGGGGCAGGACCTCTCCCACTACCGGGAGGACATCCTGGAAAGGCAGCCTCTGGGCCCTTGCAGGTGAGGCCCACTGTAGCCATTCTCCATCTCCCCCTAATACCCTCCAGCCCCCTACTCTTCGCACGGCCCCGCCCACCACGGAGCTCTCACCCTGCCCAGGAATCTCCTCTCCTCCCATAAGGCCCCGCCCCTCCTATGGAGCCCCGCCCCTCCCTGGGGCCCCGCCCTCCAGTGGAGCCCCGCCTCTCCTCTCCCACTGCGCCCTTTCTCTCCACTCCACAAAGCCAGGCCCCTCCAGCAGAGCCCTTCCCACCTCACACATAGGCCAGGCTGGCGCGGTGTGAGGGGGGGTTCACGGGAGGGGGTTTCACCAGGGTGTAAAAGTAGGAACTGTGGCCACCAGAGGCCGGGCACTGTGAGGAGGGAAACTTGGAGGAGGTCACTGTGGCCAAGGAGGATGTCATGCCCCAACTACCCTCCCCCCCACTCTGCTCTTCAACCCTGCCCAGGACCTGCCTGGAGGCGCTGAAAGGTCTCTTCTGGACCACCGGCAACTGGGAGGTGTTCGCCTACGTGAAGCTGCTGCAGGGCTGGGAACTCTTTGAGCACCCTGAAACCTACACGGAGGGGTTGAGCCTCCTAGCCAGGTGAAGGTCCTGCAGCAGCGAGGCTTGCTGCTCCCACACTTTGGGACCTGTGTCTTCTCCTGAGTCTAGGGAACTAGGGGTTCCCCAGCTCAAGGGTGGAGCCTTGAGACCCCTGGGCAGCCCCTTTCCTTTGCAGGGCCATGGTACAGTACAGCTGCGAGATCAAGGCTGTCCTGGGCCAAGCAATCATCTCCATGAAGAGCTACGAGCAGCGGGACCACAATGTGGCCATCGTCCTGGTCACTGAGGTCAGCTCCCAGTGCCACCCCTGCTCCCACGTGGTGCTCACGCAGTAGCCCTGAGCACCGGCCAACCTGGCCAACCCACCTCAGCTTCTCAACAGCCCGGACATCACCCTGCATGCCTCCCGGCAGAGCATGAAGAGCGTCCTGACGCTGGGCCTGCACAACTCCAGCCTGCTGGTGCAGACCACGAGTCTGAAGGGTCTCAGCAGCGTCATGATCCATCCCAAGAAGGTGTGAGGGCGAGCGGGGCCGGAGGGTCAGGGCATATGAAGCCCAGGTGGGAGAGGGTCCTTGCTGCATAGGGCTGGGGACTAGAACCTATGCCAGGGGCTTTGGCGTCCTGGCAGGGCCGAAATCCTTTCGCATTGACCAGGCACACCGCAAGATGCGGTCCAGGACTGGGCTAGCCAGGGCGTGTGACTGACAGTCTGCCCACTCAGCCCACACCAGGGAGGCGCGCAGTGGGGAAGGCGTATGGAGCGGAGCGCGGAGCAGCCCAGATGAGCAGGAATCTGGGCGTCTTCTCCGTACAGGTATCCTTGCTCCAGAAAGAGCTGGTCCGGCTGCTGGATAGTTTCCTGATGCCTGAGCCGCAAGACTTCGTGGCACTGGTGGCGCTCCTGGGGGAAATCCTGCATCACTTGGGAGCACGGGGCTCTCGGGTTTCCGACCTCAAGCTCCTGATGCTGCTGCAGCCTCTGTTCGATAACGTGAGTAAAACCTGCCCGTGCACAGTGCCGGCTGCAGCCAACCAATCAGAACAGTCCAAGCTGCAGCTGCCCTCCACCTCCCCCCCAATCAGAGCTGTCCTAGCTGCAGCTCGTCCATCTCCCCACCAATCAGGGCAGTCCATCTCCCTACCAATCAGGGCTGTCCATCTCCTCACCAATCAGAGCAGCCACACTCCATCTTCCCCCCAATCAGAGCAGTCCTAGCCGCAGCTCGTCCATCTCCCCACCAATCAGGGCAGTCCATCTCCCTACCAATCAGGGCTGTCCCTTTCCCCACCGATCAGGGCTGTCCATCTCCTCACCAATCAGAGCAGCCACACTCCATCTTCCCCCCAATCAGAGCAGTCCAAGCTGCTGGACCCACTACCACCACCACCACCACCAATCACAACAGCCGCTCCCTAGCCTACAGAGCCCACTGGCTGAGGGTTGGCTGCAGTGGGGTACTTTGGGGACTGCGAGGTGGGGCTAGGCAGGAATTGAGGATTGCTTTGTCCCCATGGGGGTTGCAGGTGAGGTGGAGGTGGGAGAGTTGGGGAGTCAGGGCAGCACTAGTGTTTACAATCAGGGAAACCGAGTCACAGGCTGTGTGGACCTCACCCAGGGTCCCAGTGCCTTACAGGTCTATACCATGAGACCTCAGCCTCTCCACAGCGACCGGCTTGTACCCTACAAGGTCTGCGGGACAGGTGGTCATGGGTTCTGCAGCACAGAGCCAACCCCCTGCCTGTGGCTGCAGGAGCACGAGGAGGTGCGTGCCGCCGCCATCAAACTGTACGGGGAGACCTTGCACAGCGGCAAGAAGTCCCGGATCCAGCTCCAGAACCAGGTTTTCCAGGCCGTGGTGCCGCTGCTCCTACACCTGGCCGACCCCTGCCCTGAGGTGGTCCTGGTGAGCCACTGCGGGACCCCCAGGGCCAGACAAGGATGGTGGCGGGCCAGCCTCACAGGTGGAGACACCTCACTTCCTTCCAGGGACAGGCACACACATATGTGCACGTGCAGATACACTTGCAGATATATGCGCACTTGCATGCACATATGTGTACATGCAGATACACAAGCATGCACATGCACACACACCCCGGCCCCAGGAGCCAAGCATCTGGGGTGCTTCCTGCCCCCATGGACACACCATCGAAGCTTCTGGTGTAGACCAACGTCTGCCTGGCCCCAGCAAGACACTCTCATTCCCAGGAGAGATTTGTGGGTGGACCTGGACTTTCAGGCCATGGCCCTTCTCCCTGCAGGGGTGCTACTGCTCAGGGAACCCTGACTGGGGTGAGATAGTGGAACCCTCTGGGGAGAGAGTAAGCCAGGGGCCTGGTGGACAGGGTGGGCTGCAAATATGGACTCAAGCAGACGCCTTCTCAAAAGACTCCTGTCCTTGCTCCTCACTGTCACTCTACCATTTCAGTTGCTTTTTCCTTCCATTGGGGACCCTCAAAAGGTACTCGGGGTCCCTTCCGGCCGCCGCCTGCCAACTTGGCCTGTGGTTTAGTGCTCTGGTGCTACTGTGCCTGTGACCATGGGGATCACACCCAACAGTGGTGGTGGTGGTGGGGTGGGGGTGGGGCTCCAGGCAGTGTTTGAGAGGCCACGCGGTGCCAGGATGGAACATGGCCTGACACATGTGTCCTGACACTATCCTACCTCCTTGGTCCTGCCTCTCTGCTGTAAGAGGGACCTGGGTTGGGCACTTTGCCTTGCAGATTATCTCCAGCGCCCCTGAACAGGTTATCACCACGTCAATTTCTTCTGACACAGGATGCCACCCAAGGACTGCTGTGGGGTGCCCTGGGCCTGGATAGGCACAATCAGAGGCGACCCCGGGGGGGGGGGGCAGTGAGAGCTGAGGGTCTCTCCAGAACCTCTCCTGGGCCTGACCTGGAGGTATGATGACGGGGCAGGGGGCAACCATCTCTCTGCTGTCTCCTAGAAGACAAAGTTCACCTTCCTACGCTGTGCCACCCTGCTCAAGTGGCAGTTCCAGAAGGAGCTGTTCAGCAGGCTAGCGTGGGGCCAGGGCCTGGGAGCCGAGACTGACATCTTCACCTACACGGTGAGAGGCAGTACCTGGGGAGGCTCACGGGCGCCCCCACACCCAGGGCATCTGGTCTCTGCAGTTCTGGCTCCACCTCTGGGCAGTAGAGTTCATAGTGGACTGGACCAGGGGCACCTGGGGGTGTCATGGCACCACCTGGTATTCACTTAGAGACGAATGTCCCCAGAGCTGGGAACAGGCCCAGACCCGTGGCCCTGGGGAGGGGCCAGCTGAGACTGCGCAGCCAGCTGGCACAGCCTCAGGTCAGGGGACCAGGTTGAGCACCTGGGTTTCCACTGGTACCTAAGGGCTGGGGGCCACCAGGCTCGCAGGAGCCCTCCAGCTGGGCTCACTCTCAGCGGCTGTCTAGAGCACGTTCTCGAGATCCCTCAGAATATCTGTGTCCCCTCATTCACTTGAAATGCCCGAGGCACCCCTGGCACTTGGGTTGGGGGCTCAGATGCAGAACGAACTCCCCCTGCTTGCAACTTGGTCCCTGTGGGAGGGGGAGGGCTGGGAGGAGCGGGGACCCAGCCAGGGTCCCGAGTGTCTCCAGCGGGCAGCGGGCAGGTCTCTGGGCACAGCTTGGGCAAGCAGGGCTTCCCAGAAGAGGCTTCAAGAGCACAGGCTGGGTGGAGGGTCATGGCAGAAGCTTCCTAGGAGGGTGGGCAGATTTCCAAGGTAGCAGAGGGCAGAATCAGTCTTCCTTCCTGTGCTCTGTAGATCCTGACCACTAAGGGCTGTACAGGTGCCCTGGCGGTAGGAACCTGCAGGGGCGGAGCTTCTTCTGACTCCACCCCTAGGTCCAAGCAGGGGTAGGGCTTCCCTTGGCCCCACCCATTGGCCCGAGGGGGCGGGCCTTCACTTCCCCCAACCCCACCCCAGAGCCCTGTGGTGGGCGGGGCTCCCCTCCGGTTCCACCCCTAGGGCCTTGCTGGGGCGGGGCTTCCCTGCTGGCTCCACTCCTGAGCTCTGCCAGGCTGGGTTTGCAGAGCTGTTTGGTCTGGCCTCTCACGCCATTCTGGCGGTGCAAAGGGCTTTATTGAGTCTGATAGAGCCAAGTGTGTGGATTTGCCGTGATGAAGCTCTACCTCAGGGCTCCCACGAGCCCCTCCCCATCTCCAATTTGCCATTCCCCAGAGAACCTGTCTATTCCCGCTCAGTTCAGTAAAACTATCGGTGGGGGTGGGGTTCACGGAAGAGATGTGAGGGTGGGCCAAGGGGTCTCCCTCAAGGGAAGGAGGGTTCTGCCATTCCCATCTGGAAGGGCCTGGCCAATGGCTCCTGTCCTTCCGCAGGTGGAGAGCAACTTCGGCAACTACCACCTGCTTCTGATCCAGGGCTTGGCTTACTTGGAGAGCCCCTACCAGACCGTGAAGATGGCGGCCAGGAAGTTCGTCGGTAGGCCCCGCCCCCGAGGCCTGGCTCTGCCCCAGCCCGTGCTCCTCCCTCCGGGTTGGCTTGTCCCGCCTATAGCCCCGCCCCCAAGAGCTGGCCCCGCCCTATGCATCACCCTTAGGGCTGGTTTGCTGGCTGCGCCCCACTCGGTGCTTACTGGCCCCGCCCCAGAACTGGCCCCGTCTACGCCACGCCCACAGGGCTGACTGTTAGGCCACGCCCCGCTCCCTGCCCCCAGCCCGCGCCCCGCCCTCAGTGCTGCTGGCCCCGCCCCGATGACTGGAATGAGTTTCCAGGAAGGAGACAATGGCCTGTAGGGCCTATTGTGTAACTGGGGG
>JAOXYA010405445.1:0-17712 GCA_028565675.1 Sorex palustris
GCTTTGCCCTCTTTCATTCACTGTCATTGCAATAAAGCAGAACATGTTCTCTCTCTCTCTCCGTCTCTCTCTATCTCTCTCTCTCTCTCTCTCTCTCTCTCTCTCTCTCTCTCTCACACACACACACACACACACACACACACATTAACTGTTGTATGCAACTCCATACATTTAAGCTCATTCAACTTTATGAATTTAAAATTTTATTTATTCTCTAAAAAACTCAGTTTTTTATTCACATATATCTTAAAAATTTACAGTATACTTTTCATGAAAAGATATTAGGCATTCTGTGCAAGCAAAACATAGTCCTTTCCTTCACAACACAGGTTTCTTAAATTTGTTTTTAATAAGTATTTCCCAAATTTGCTTACAGTTTCTTCCTGACAATACTTAGATTTGTTTGTCACTGCATGTCTCTGGAATTTCTGACCTCTGAATAATCCTGTTCTAAGACTGTGATGCACCTATTTTTTCCTTGTTGCTGGTGCTAAAACAGAGGACTAGAGACCAAAGCAGTAGAAAACAAACAAAAGCTTGATTTGTATGTACCATGGCGGTTGCTCCTGTCTGCAGTGCCCTACTCATCCCTCTAGGTATTTTTTCATTAGTCTTGCACTTGTCATCCTCCTACTCTTGTTATCTTATTGTAATATAACTGAGGTAATTTTTTTTTTTTTTGCTTTTTGGGTCACACCCAGAGATGCACAGGGGTTACTTCTGGCTCTGCACTCAGGAGTTACTCCTGGCAGTGCTCAGGGGACCATATGGGATACTGGGAATCAAACCAGGCCGGCCGCGTGCAAGGCAAATGCCCTACCCACTCTCTAGTCCCCTGCCCCGGGCACTTCTGTTGTCCCTTCTTGGCAGTATCTACACTCCCATGCATCGTGCACTGGGCCCGCCTTTGCTGCAGGGTCTGTGTGTGCATGTGTGTGTGTGTGTGTGTGTGTGTGTGTGTGTGTGTACATGGCCATGTGTCGCACGTGTATATGTGTATCTGTGTGTGCCTGTGCATGTGTAGTGCATGTCTGTGTGCATATTTGCAGGACCGGGGATAAAGCCCCAGGCCTCAGAGAAACAAAGCAACACTTGGCCACTGAGCCACATCCCTAGGCCCATGGCAGGGTCTTTGGAGGCTCTTAGGCTCCTCAAGTTCTTAGTGGTGTTGGGATGTCTCCCAGAAGCTCATGGGCAGGGATGACTTCCCAGAGCTGCTATGGGCCTGCTCCCCACCTGCCTCAACTCCTCTTTTGCGTAATGCTCCACCTGAGCAGAGGCTGGACGTGCCCCCAGAGAAAGACCCCCAGAATCAGCAACTGATGGAACATTGATTCAGGGAAGACCTCCAGAGCAAGAGGACAGGTTCCCCTCATACCCAGCACGGGGTGGGGGGGGCTGAAAAGAAAATACAGCACGTGACCTACCCCAGTTCGATCCTCAGTACCCTATACTGCCCCGAGCACTGCCAGGAGTGATTCCTGAGTACACAGCCAAGAGTAAGCCCCCAGGAACTCTGGGTATGGCCCCCAAATACAAACAAGCCCAGGGCAGAGGATCTGAATTAATTGGGGGTGGGGGCGGGGAAGGGTTTGTGTAGAGTGGGAGGCCTTGTTGAGGGACTGTCTGGGGCCCAGACCCCCCCCTCTTTAAAGCTTGCCCCAGGAAAGCTGACATCCCTGTCCCCAGGAAACACGCAGAATCAGCAGAGCTCGGGCCTGAGGGTCGAAGAAAGGCACAAACCCCAGAGAGGTGGAGGTCACCCATCATCAACCATCTGCACCATCATGGCACCAGGAGGAGATGGCTAGTCTCTGGCCTCTGGGCACCCCAAGGTGCCATCTTCTTGGAGAACTTGGTTTCTGCTTTAACATGTCACAAGTGGTGCTGGAGATGTGATTCAATGGCAGAGCACATGCTTTGCATGCGTGAGACCCGGGTTCCATTCCTGGCATTGCTTCTCACCAAAAAAAAAAAAAAAAAAAAGGCATGAACACTGACTTCCTGCCAGTGCCAAGTCTCTGCATGCTTCCATATCAGACTATTAAAGCCCCTCACAGCCAGCGGTCGGGACACTGGGCAGGGGGCAGACATGCAGCCTGAGCAGCTCTTACCCATTTCCTGGGATCCGAGATCATTGGGTGGAGGTGGGGGGGGGGGTGATGAACAGGAGCCACGAGTGGTGTCTCATGCTCTGCTCTGCACTCACTGAGCATAGCTGCCGCGTGGCTAACCCTGGGTGCCCCCAAATACGTGGGGAGCCGGTGGGGCGTCAGCTGAAGACAGTGGCCACCTTTGGAAGGAGCCGGGTGTGAAGATGCCAGTGGCCAGTGATTCACACTGGGAGGCGGAGGTGCCGGGCAGGAGGAGGGGGCAGCTTGGCTCTGGGCCCCCCGACCCCCTGTCCATCCATCCGTCCCTAGCTTCCAGGGTGCGGACTGGGGGTCGAGATCTGGCCACAGCCCCCCTCTCTAGGCTAGAGGAAAGGCTGAGCTCACCTCTGGCCCGGGAGCGCAGGCGGGTCGGAGAATAATTAAAATGCCAGAGGTTAGGAGGTGAAGTTACAATGGAAAGAATGAAGCCTCTGCTCACTGCCGCCGCCGGCGTCTCCCACCCGCGCCTCTGCCAAGCCCACATTTGATTCTTATTTCTGGAGCCGCCAGCATAGCACTTGGGAGGGAGTGGAGAATCCTCCCCGCTGCGTGGCCCTGCCACGTCTGGAGCTGGGGAGGAGGAGGAGCAGAGAGGGCCCCCCCCCCGCCCAGCCCCCAGCCCGCCCCAGGGCCCAGCAGCCTTGGAGGCTCATGGATGAGGGGAGCCTGGCCTCTCCTCATTGACCTCTTCTCTCCCCCCTTTGAGGCCGAGGACCCCTCCAGCCTCTCACGTGCCCTGCCCTGCCCTGACCCCAGCAATGTCCAGGGCCCATTGGCCTGGGCCTATGTGGGAGAGACCCCTACCTCCCCCCAGAGCACTGTGTGGCCCTGGAAAAAACCACTTTTCCTCTCTGGGTCTCAGTCTCCTCTGTGCAATGAGGGAAGCGGTGAGAGAAACAGTCCCGAAGTGGGTTCCCGAGCGGGGTCTGAGGCCCGGGTCCTCCCTTCTCCAGGGCTCACCTCTTCTCTGTCCCCTTGCAGGGCCAGGGGCGGTGGGGGCTGCGTGGGTCCCTCCCTGAAGAGCGCTGAGCTCCAGCTCCTCAGACAGTAGCGGCCGGGCCAAGTCCCTTTTTCCTGCTCTCTGCTTTCTCCATAATCTGCTCCAGATGCTCCTGCAGCCGGACAGCCTCGCCGAGGCGGCAGATTCCAGAGGGAGCGGTCGGCTCCTTGCCGCAGAGCCCAGAGGGGGCCGGGACACTGGAAATCTGGAGGGGGGGGTGGTGTTGCTGCTGCTAGGTCCACAAGAGGAGTAGTTGGGGGGAGCTGAGCCCACCGCTGGCGAGACCTGTGCACCATGCCGGGAGTCCTGAGGCCGTGCTGGGGAGGCAGCAGTAGAATATGGCCCTGGACTGGGGTCCCCTCCCGGGAGCCCCCAAGGTCCTCACCTGCTGGGGGAGGGGGCTGGTCAAGCTTGAGCGTAGGGCCATGGGGAGGTGACCCAGAGGTGACAGTTTCCCAAAATCCCCAGCAGCTCAAGAGAGGCCTGGGGACCCCAATGAGCGTTCCCACCCCCAGCTTGCCTCCCTCTTAGAGAGCACCTGTGGGGGGAGCACCGGAGTCCTGTGCTGCCTGGGCCCCCGCCCCCAGGGCTCCCCAAGGCTCCTGGGCTCCCTTGGGGAGAGGGTACTCCCACAGTGGGGAGAGGGTGCTCCCGCGGCCCGGCCCCGCTTTCCTCCTGCCCGCCCAGGCAGCCCCCCTGGCAGGGCTCGTGGCCCGGAGAGCCACGTAGAAACAGGGAGGGGGGCAGTTTCTCCGGCACCCCGCCTGCTCCCCACGCTTCTGCCAGGACGGCCTGAGCCGCGTTCCCTCTGCCTCGGCTACCAGCGAGAGCCGTGGTTTTTCCAGCGCAGCAGCCAAGAGCACAAGGAGAACAAATCCAGCCCGGGGCCCCGGGGAGGAGGGGGGGTGGTGGTGCAGGGGCTGCCGCCTCTACAGTGGATGAAGGGGATGGGAGAGTGGACCACCAGCCTCTGCCCGCCCCTCCTCCCAATCTGCCCCCAGCGTTCCCCCAGTTTTAGGGCCCCAGAGGCAAAAGGTTGGTTTGTGAGGGGGAAGGTATGGGGAGCCCCTCTCTTCCCATAATGGGGCTCACAGCCTCCTCCCCACTCCCACGCTTGGCGCAGAGAGAGGGCCGGGGAGGCTCTCACTCCCCACGCCGGGCCTCTGGGCCAGGCTGTGTCTGCGGGGAGGGCCACCAAGGCCCCTCTCGTTTCAGCTCTTGGGCCTCTCCAGCCCCATGCTCTGAGCCTGCCTCCCTGTGAAGCCCCTCATCTCCTGGAAATCACAGCCCCCTCACCCAAGGTGCAGGCCACGCTGCACAGCTGTGCCCCCAACCCCATCCTTCCCCTCTCTCCCTGTAGCAGGCACCTCTTCTTGCCCAGGGCCCACCCTCCCCAGGCTCAGGGTACCATTCTCTGGGGCCCCCTCATGCCTCTTTTCGGGCCCTGCTCATATCTCCCACTTGAAAGGCTGCATCCCAACCACCCAGAGAAACAGACTATCTCTGACGACCCTCTGGTCCCCCCTATCACTGTCTCAGCCACACTGTTTTTGTTTTTGTTTTCTAGGACCACACCTGGAGATGCTCAGGACTTACTCCTGGTTCTGCATGCAGAAATTAGTCCTGGCGGTGCTTGGGGGATCATATGGGATGCCGGGAATCGAACTCGTGTCAGCCACATGCAAGGCAAATGCCCTCCCTGTGGTATTATTGTTCTGCCCTCCCCCCCGTCACACTTCTAAGGGTTGTTTCTGCCTCTCCTCGCCGGCCCGATGGGGGGGGGACCAGAAATGGGGTTCACTGGTCTGAGACTGGCTTGGCTGCACCCCAACACTTGTGCTATCTGGCTCTGGGGAAGCAACTGTAGCAACGCCTGGCCCCAGTTCTACAGAGAGGAACCCCTGCAGGCCCCGGCTCCTGGAGCTTGGTCACACTCCCACTTCAGCCATTCTTGGTGGAGGGGCTCCCAAACAATGCTCAGGGAGCCCTGC
Source organism: Sorex palustris (assembly GCA_028565675.1). Taxonomy (NCBI): domain Eukaryota; kingdom Metazoa; phylum Chordata; class Mammalia; order Eulipotyphla; family Soricidae; genus Sorex; species Sorex palustris. Next base: position 5,145 of record JAOXYA010405445.1, read on the forward strand.
AGCCAGTAACAGATAAAGAGCTGCTCTGGCCCCACTGTGGTAGAGGGATCCCCAGGACCACCCCTCGTGGTACACACAGGGTCTGCACCTGATGGTGCTGGGAAGGGCATGGGGTTCAGGGAATTGAACTTGGGGTTTGGTGCCTGCAAGGCATGTATCTCCATCCCCTGCGCTGTTCCCTGGTCTTCTGCTTCTCCCTCTAAATAAAACACACCAGCAGCCTTCTTCCTCTTTGTCTTCCTCTTTTCTTTTGCTCTTCTGTGCATTTCCCTTTAAGAGCAGTTCTGTCTGGGACCAGAGCGGTAGTACAGTGGTTAGGGCGTTTGCCTTGCATGCAGCCGGCCCAGGTTCTATCCCTGGCATCCCTAGGCTCCCATTTGGTTCCCCAAACATTGCTGGAGTAAATCCTGAGTGCAGAGCCAGGAGTAACCCCTGAGCATCACCGAGTGTGACCCAAAAAGCCAACAAATAAACAGTTCTGTCTGAGAAAGATCTCTCACGTGGGCCTCAAGCAAGGTAGCAACACAGGTCCAAAAGCAGCATAATGGGAGAAGTAATCCACACGGCGGAGTTGTTGGGGGAGGACTTGACAGACAGGGCCTATACTGGGGGTGGAGTGGTGTTGTAATTCTGCGTATGAGGATAGTGTTGCAATTTTTGATAGTGTTGTATTATTACTAACTATTGTAAACCATAGAATCTCAATCAATTTTTAAAAAATGTATAGGGACAGAAGAGATAGTACAGCACATAGGGTGCTTGTCTTGCACACAGTCGACCCAGGTTCAATCTCCAGTATCCCATTTGGTCCCCCAAACACCACCAGGAATGATTCCTAAGTATAGAGCCAGAAGTAACTCCTGAGCATCTTCGGGTGTGGCCCCCAAACAAAAACAACAATGACAAAAAATGTTAATGGAGGGGGCTGGAGCGATAGCACAGCGGGTAGGACATTTGCCTTGCACACAGCCAACCCAGGTTCGATTCCCAGCATCCCATATAGTCCCCTGAGCACCACCAGGAGTAATTCCTGAGTGCAGAGCCAAGAGTAACCCCTGTGCAACGCTGGGTGTGACCCAAAAAGAAAAAAAAATGTTAATGCATTTCATCAGGAAAAAAATAAAAACATCTCTGTCTGGAAGCCTTTAGGTGGGGCCCAAGCAGGCGGGCAGCCCTGAGGTGGGGCGGGGGCGAGCATGAGAAAAGACAGCAGCCCAGCACATGGTTTGGGGGCTCAAGCAGAGAAGCAAAGTCATCCTAGCATGGGGTCCATACAAAGGGGGGCCGGTCCAGCAGGGGAGATTGGGGTCTGCAAAGGGGAAGCAGGTATCTGAACCAGCTGCAGGAAGTGGGGGGCAGGGGGTTGAGGACAGCCCCGAAAGGGGTGTGGCTGGAAGTGGGGGAAAGAAGCAGGGAAGGGGGGCTGTGAGGCAGTTGAGGACACATCTGTAGGCAGGGCATAGGGGCCGGGGGCCCAGAGGAAGTCGGAGCCCACGGGGAATGAGAGCACCTCTTTGCATGGAGGACTCTTGTGGAGGAGGAGTCAGTGGAGGAGGAAACATCCTTGAGGGGGCTGCACCGGGTGGGAGCGGAGAGTCAGGGTGTGGAGGGGTTCCCTGGTGCTGCTGCTGTGGCAAGCATGGGAAGGGGGGAAGCCAGAAGGAATCCCGTGGGAAGGTGGGTGCTGCAAAGGAGAGGCATGGTGAGGACTCATGACTTTCATGGAGATCAATAACACGGGCAGGAGTGTGCCTGAGTTTCTACACGCAGGTGCCTGACACTATGTATGTGTGAGTTTGTATGGGCCTTCATTCCCTAGAGGGCCTGGAGGCAGTGGCACCGGAATGACCGCACATAGTGAGCCCCAGAGTCTGGTTTCTTCTTTGGAGTGGGACCACTCCCAGCTATGCTCAGGGCTTACTCCTGACTCTGTGTTCAGGGATCACTCCGGGTGGACTCAGGGGACCATATAGGAGATCAAATCTGGTGGGCCACATGCAAGGCAAAGGGCCCTAACCACTATACAGTCTCTCTGGGCACCCCCCCCAAGGTTGGTTTCTAAATATCCTTGTCCACTAGAAGGGACCAGGCTATTTCATGGAGAAATAGCCACTTACAGGGCTGGGGCAGGGGAAATACCAGAAGAGTTGGGATTATCTTCTTCCCTAAAGCAAGGACAAGCTTAGAAGTGATGTTATCCTCTGGTCCAGCATTCCCACTCTTGTTTTGTTTTGGGGCCACACCTGGCAATGCTCAGGAGTTGTTCCTGGCTCTGTGCTCAGGGATTACTCCTGGTGGGCTAGAGGGACCACATGGGATGCCAGGGATGGGGCCCAGGCCAGTCGTGTGCAAAGCAGGTGACCTGCCTGCTATACTATTACTCTGGCCTGGAAATTTCATTTCTTTTTATTTTGTGGCTGGGGGGGCCACACCTAGTTGTGCTCAGGGTTTACTCCTGGCTCTGCGCTCAGGGGTCACTCCTGGCAGAGCTTGAGTGGCCATATGGGGTGCCAAGGATTGAACCGGGTCAACCACTTGCAAGGCAAGTACAAGACAGTGCGAGGCTCTTCCCACTGTGCTATCATCCAGCCCCAGCAATCCCACTCTTTTTTTTCTAGTTTTTGGGTCACACCTGGCGATGCACAGGGGTTACTCCTGGCCCTGCACTCAGGAGTTATTCCTGGCGGTGCTCAGGGGACCATATGGGACACTGGGAATCGAACCCGGGTCGGCCACGTGCAAGGCAAACGCCCTACCTGCTGTGCTATAGCAATCCCACTCTTAAGTGGGATTTTATATCCAGAAGGAATAAAAAAATGCCTGCACAAAAATTTGTTGTCAGTTACATCATTTCATAATAACCCAAAGAGGAGGGGCTGGAGCGACAACACAGCAGGTAGGGCATTTGCCTTGCACGTGTTCGACCAGGTTCTATTCCCAGCATCCCATATGGTCCCCCAAGCCCTGTCAGGTGTAATTCCTGTGTACAGAGCCAGGAGTGACCCCTGAGCATCGCTGGATGTGACCCAAAAAGCAATAATAATAATAATAATAACCCAAAGAGGAAGCTTGAATACCCATCAACTGATGAACAGATGAACACCATGTGGCAGATCTGGACTGTGGAGTATGGTTCAGCCATTAGTGAAGAACAAGGTGGTTCCTGCATGCTGCAACGTGGACGAACTTTGAAGGGGATGAGTGGAAGAAGCCAATCACCAAAGACCAGCCTGCGTAAGATTTTATTCATAAGAATCAGAAATGGGGGGCTGGAGCAATAGCACGGCGAGTAGGGTGTTTGCCTTGCACACAGCTGACCTAAGTTTGATTCCCAGCATCCCATATGGTCCCTTGAGCACCGCCAGGAGTAATTCCTGAGTGCGCAGCCAGGAATAACCCCTGTGCATGGCCGGGTGTGACCCAAAAAGCAAAAAAAAAAAAAAAGGAATCAGAAATGGATGGAAATGGGGAGTAGGCTGCTGAGGTGAGCAGTGGGAATGGTATGAAGGGGGAATGATCACTAAAGGTTACAGAGTTTATGTCAGATCTGATGAAAATGTCTTAAATTGACTATGGCGGACTGGAGTGTGTACTTTGAATCCTGGAACCCCGGGCCCAGCCTCTGGCATTGCACAGAGCCCTGGGTACCACCAGAAGAGAGTGAGTCCTAAGCAAGGAGCTGGGAGAAACCACCAAACACTGCGAGTACGGCTCCCAAAGAAGCAAAATAATAATAATCATATTGACCATGATAATGATGACACATAGGTGTGAATGCACCATAAACCGTTAAACTGTATACTTTATATTTGGGGAGACTCCCATGCTGTACTCAGAAAGCTTTCAGGAGAGGGGGGTCTTTCCCAGCAATGCTTGGGCTGTCCATGTAGAGCCGCTCATAAATAAATAATATACGTGAATCAAACCTAATAAAGCTACTCTCTTAAAGAGTACTCAGAGAATTATGGCGACTCATCAAAAGGAAGCAGAAGCCAACCAAAGGCGACATCTATCAGCTGGGTCTGGAGAATATGAGCAGCAGAATCAAGCCCCATGTCAATGGAGTGTCACTCATTGACTAACATCATATTCCAAGGGAGCAGGGAAATGGCTCCATGGCTGCAAACGCAATGCCATGGGTTGAGTCCTGATGCTGTGCATGTGTGTCAAGCCTAGTGTCTGGGACACTCAGCACTGCGATAGGGTGTGAGTAAGCTCCAGCGTTTGGGTGACAGCCCTTGGCCAGCACAGCAAGTGAGGGAAGGGTGAGCACTGCAGCCAAGGGGTTGGGTCCATTGAGGGCATCACAAGTGTGTGTGTGTGTGTGTGTGTGTGTGTGTGTGTGTGTGTATGAGAGAAAACAGCAGCAAGAGGAAGTGAGGGTGGGGCTTAAAAGTGAAAATCATGGATAATGGGATGTTGTTTGTTTGGGACACATGGGGCAGGGCTTACTCCTGGCTCTGTGCTCAGGGATTCAATCCGGTGGGGCTTGGATTGAATCTGGGTCATCTGGGTGCAAGCAAGTGAAAAATTTAACTAAAAAGGAATCATAGACCTAAATATAAAACATACAACTGTACAATTATAAAACTCATAGAAGTTCAAGATGTTCTTGGGTATGAAAATGTTTTAGGCACACAAAAGGCATAATTAATAAAAGTATTGATACTTGAGAGCCCAATAAAATAAATTTTAAAGCACTTCTGTTCTGCAAGATAAACAAGAAAAGACACTGCTAAGAGAATAAAAAGACAAGTCATAGACTAAGAGTGTTTTCAAAAGGCAAATCTGATAAAAGATTCTTATTCAAATATGCAAAGAATTTTTAAAAAGTCAACAATAATAAGAAATTAATTAAATTAAAAATTGGGCAAAACATTTGAACAGACTCTCACCAAAGACGTATACAGATGGTATATGAGAATATGGTTAGCATCTCCTGTTTCTAAGGGATTGCAAATTAAAACAATGCGGCTCCACTACACACCTATTTAAATGGCCAAAGTCCAAAACGGTGGCAACAGCTGTGAGAATGTGGAGACTGGGAACTCTACTTGCTGCTGTCAGGACTGGAAAATGGTACAGCTACTTTGGATAATAGTTTGGCAGTTTCTTACAAAATTAAAAAAATAATATATTTTTTGGGCTTTTTGGGTCACACCTGGTGATGCTCATGGTTTACTCCTGGCTCTACACTCAGGAATTATTCCTTGGTGGTGCTCAGGGGACCATATGGGATGCTGGGGATCAAATCCAGATTGGTTGCCTGCAAGGCAAAAACCCTACTGCGATTCTATCACTCTGGCCTCATGAAAAAATATTTTTAACAACATCCAATGCAATAATCTGTACTCCTTGGTATTTCCCCAAATGAGCGGAACACTTATGTCCACACACAAAAACTGCTTAATTGTCCAGAGAGATAGGATGGGAGGGTAGGTGCTTGCCATGTATGCAGTTTACCTCAGTTTAAATATCCAGCTCGGTACTCAGTCCCCTGAGCCTCTCTGGGAGTGATCTGAGCACAGAAAGTGGGAGTAAGTCTTGAGCACCCTTAGGTGTGGCCCCAGACCAAACCACAACCACAAAATAAAAATTCCCCAAAACAATAAACAAAATTCTATTTAAGATGGTTGCTAGCAGCTTTATTCATAATTGCCAAACTGGAAAGGAATCAAGATATCCTTGTGTAGGCAAAGGGAAATTATTCAGTGCTAAAAAGAAATAAAGAAAAAATAAATAAAATAAAGAGAAAGAAACTCCAGGAAAAGCCATGGAGGAACCTTAACTGCACATTCCTAAGTGGAAAAAGCCAATCTCAGAAAGCGCTATATGGTACAATTCCAACTGTATGATACCCTGAAAAGGCAAAATTGACCACAGTGACAGGATTGGTGTCTGTGGGGGTTGAGGAAAGAGAAGGGAGGGATGACTGGGAGGAAGCTGTTATTATTATTATTTTTTTAGGGCAGTGAAGATGCCCTGTACGCTACTACAATGTGAAACACAGAGAACCAGATTTCGGTGGAAACCCACAGAATGCACAAATCAAGAGTGAACCCTCATGTAGGTTATAGGCCTGGGGGAGAGGATCATGTTGATCCTCACAAGTGTCGGCTTATTGTTTTTTATTTTTGGGGGGGGTGATGCACAGGGATTACTCCTTGCTCTGCACTGAGGAGTTACTCCTGGCGGTGCTCAAGGGACCATAAGGGATGCTGGGAATCGAACCCAAGTTGGCCGTGTGCAAGGTAAATGCCCTACCTGCTATGCTATTGTTTCAGCCCCAAGTGTCAGCTCATTAATCAGAAAAAAATGTCCAGTCTAGTGGGGACTTTGATTGTGGGGACAACATGCATATGTGGGGGTGGAGGAGAAACAAAAAATATGCATACATGCCATTCAATTTTGCTGTCAATCTAAAGTTACTCTAAAGAATTCATTACCAAGAACATGGGGTATCAAAAGAGAATTGAACAGGGGCTGGAGAGTTAGCACAGTGGGTGAGGCGTTTGTCTTGCCTCAGTCAACCTGGGTTCAATTCCCAACATTCCATATGGTATTCCAAGCCTGCCGGGAGTGATCTCTGAGCATAGAGCGAGAAGTAAGCCCTGAACATAGCTGGATATGCATCCTCCCCTGCCCCCCTAAAAAGAGAGAGAGATAATTGAACAATAAAATTAAATTTAGCAGGTGATAATTGACACATCTCCAGAGGGAAACATGTCCAAAAACACTTTTCAGACAAAAATTGGAAATTTAAATATGGGTTGAGTCACTGAGGTTATTAGGGATTCTTTTGTTTCTTTTTGAGAGGTGGGGAAGCTGAGGCCACACTCAGCAGTTCTCAGGGATCACTCCTGGAGAGCTTGGGGGACCATATAGGGTGCTAGGAATTGAAGCTTGGTCACCTGTATGAAAGGCAGGTACCCACTCTCTGTACTATCTCCTGCTCCCATAACTTGACATTGTTTTTAAAAAAGTGAACAATATATTTGTCACTGTCCTCCCGTTGTTCATCGATTTGCTCAAGCGGGCCCAGTAACGTCTCCATTGGAGACTTTGTTGTTACTATGTTTGGCATATCGAATACATCACGGGTAGTTTGCCAGGCTCTGCCGTGCGGGCGAGATACTCTTGGTAGCTTGCCGGGCTCTCCGAGAGGAGAGGAGGAATCGAACTCGGGTTGGCAATGTTGGCTGCCTGCAAGGCAAATGCCCTACCGCTGTGCTATCGCTCCAGTCCGTATATGTGTGTGTGTGCGTGTGTGTGTGTGTGTGTACTAATTTTAATCATATCTTAGTTGAGAAGCAACTTTCTATTAGTAGATTTTACATATGTATCTTCTTGGTGGTGGTGGTGGTGGTGGCGGTGGTTTTAGTCACACCAGTCAATGCTCAGGTTACTCCTTACTTTGCACTTAGAAGTACCCCCAGGTGTGCTTGAAGGAACCACATGGGATGCTGGGATCAAACAAACCTCAGCATTTGCATGTCTTACCTCCTATACTGGGCTGGAGCGATAGCACAGCAGGTAGGGTGTTTGCCTTGCACACGGCCAACCCGGATTTGATTCCTCCATCCCTCCCGGAGAGTCCAGAAATCTACGGAGAGTATCCCGCCTGCACAGCAGAGCTTCACAAGCTCCCAGTGGCGTATTCAATATGCCAAAAAAAGTAACAAGAAGTCTCACAATGGAGATGTTACTGGTACCTGTTTGAGCAAATTGATGAACAATGGGAGGACAGTGCTACAGTGCTACCCCCTGAGACCCTTATTAGGTTATCATCTCAAGAGTGAGGAGGTAGTAGAGAAGTCAGTGCCCAAGCATAGCAAATGATTGACTGGGGTTGTATTCCTGGCACCACATGGTCCCTGAACATAATTGCCCTGGGTGAAAACTTCTAGGCTTCCATGACTAAGTGGTCTAGCTTTGAAGGCCCACAGCACTTTGGGGTTGGGTGGGTATCTTCCATACTGCAGAACACAGCCAGCTTTATCTCCTAGAGCCACTGACTTGAACCAATAGGAGACTGACAAAGAATCAGGAGTTCACTGATCTTCTGAGGATCTTCTAAGGACCATCTGAGGGGCTTATCACAATATATATGAATATTTATAGTTTCATTAATTTCTTAAGTCCTAGTAATTTTTTTTTTTTTGCTTTTTGGGTCACACCTGGAGATGCGCAGGGGTTACTCCTGGCTCTGCACTCAGGAGTTACTCCTGGCAGTGCTCAGGGGACCCTATGGGATGCTGGGAATCGAACCCGGGTTGGTCGCGTGCAAGGCAAATGCCCTACCCGTTGTGCTATTGCACCAGCCCCAGTCCTAGTAATTTTTAAGGAAAACTGAATGTGTCTGAAAGCAATTTTAAATTATCATTGAAATGTTAATTGGGGTATTATATATTTTATGTTCATAGTTTTATTTTTCTGTATACATTTTTTTAAGAAATGGTACATATGATGATTTTTATATTTGTTTTATTTTTCCTTTTTTATTCAGATTTGATTTTGTGTACACACATCTGATAATGTTAATAATGTTTATGTTTATTACATGTAGCATAGGGATATCTTATCACCATTGTAGTGTATTAAGAAAATCCTGATTTTTATTAAAATTCAAATCAGAGAAGCAATAGTCAAGTATGAAGAAGCATTGGCTTTAATAAGATAAAGTAGGATTCTGTCTGGCTCATCCATTTCCCTGTAAAAAAATGATATAAACTCTTAATATTTTTGGTGGGGGTACCTATGTAATAAGCCCTATATTTATTGCTTTTATATCAATTTTATTATTCATTAAGGTACCAGGGAACACATATTTTTAACTGACTTTCAGTCATACAATGTTACAACCCTATTCCTACCCCCAGTATCCTTTCCTTCACCAATGTACACAGGTTTCCTCTCATCCCCCAGTCTGGCTGCTGGTGAAGCACATATATATAACTATATATCCATATATAGTTATATATACATATATAGAACTATATAGTTATATATATAATAGTCTATATTATATATATTACATATATTATATATAGTTATATATAACTATATATTCCTTATAGTTTGGATTTCATAATTACAGAATTGTTGGCTCTGTAGTTAAAATATAATATATATATAATATACATATATATGTACACAAATATACATCCCTACAATGCCCAGGTCTTCTTATACCTTGTGCCTTTCCTTCTCTCACTTTTTATCCCCTTCCTCAGTTTCTTTCTTTCCCTGTCTTCATTTCTATGCTCAGAAACTATGAAATTTAACTTGCTATGAGCATTAGTAGAAAGAAAATACAGAAACCTCCAGTTCATAGAATTTCTGAACTGAATCTTTTGAGTCCCTTGAGTTTTACTAAGAGAAAGAGATAGTAAATATTAAAGAAGAGCAAGTGAGGAGGACTGTGATTTTTCTCAGTTTATGGGACTTGGTGAAGTTTGGCGCTGCTCTTGCGGGAGAGAACAGAGAACTGTGGAATCACAAAGCTCCTCATCCTGGCATTCACTGGTATAATTATCTCTGCTCACCCCCCCCATAAATCTGTTAAATAAATTGAGGTTCAGTCAAACACTTCTATAGAAAAAAAATGTAGCTCATCATTTAGAAGATAATCAAGAATCCAAATGTGAATGTGCTGATGGCCACTCAGTGTTACTTAAAAAAATTGCATAGGATGCATTCATTTAAAAGAGAGAGAAGGTAGAATTGTTTCTTTTTATCCCCAAATGACTTTCAGATGGGTGCTCAATCATCCTCTGAGAGTGAGTTCTCCAATCTCTGCTATTAGGTTAGCAACACAACATGCAGTGGGTACAATGGGGGAAAGCCTGTAGCATGGTGGCTATAAGTGGAGTAGATGCTAAAGTGATATTTTCTTGGGCAGCTGCTCCCCAGTTAGATTGTTCAAGATGAGTAAACTCAGTGCACAATTTAAATAGGATAATAGGTAAGAAAAAAGAATAACCCAGCAACAAACCAACTCTTGAGGACTGGTAGTGTCACTCCAGCAATTTTCAGCATCTAAAAGCATTCTTGGGAATGTAAAGCTACTAAGTCAGTGGAATTAGAAACAAATGAGAGTTAACAAAAGAAAGGCTAAGACATTGTAGGAGTTAATGTAAGAAAATGAACTCTCAGATATTGTTCTGATGAGGTAGAAAGCAAATGGAGCAAGACCACATGGGGTGTTATGGTCTTTAGTTTTAGTTAAGGCAGTTTTGCTAAATATTGATTATTTTTAAAAATTCTGATTGCAGTTGTAATTCTTAAAATGCTCTCTTTTATACTTGCCTGGTTGGTTAAATATTTTCCCCCTATGGCTAGCCTTAGATGGAGCAATGCATTTTTTGGAAGTCACTGAAATTTGGTCAAAGAGGTAAAATAAACCATCTCTTCTCTGTCAATGGTTCTGGGTTAAATATCCCTGTCAGAGTGCAGCTCATTTAGACTCAGACTTTTCATGCTTTGATGCACAATAATTATTCTATCATCTCATTAAAAAATGAAAATTGCAGCAGAAAGTCAAAACTCCTTTTCCTTTTTTTCCTTTGTCTTTCTTCATTGGGAGACGATGTGGTTGTGTCAGTGTATGTGGGATGTGTGTGTGTGTATGTGTGTGTGTTAATGTCAGAGAAGGAGAATTTTCCCATCAAACTTGTGTATTTGGGCAGAAGACCATATTATTAACTAGATAACACATGGTGTTTTGATTGTTATTGTTAATTATTTATTTTGTTCAAAGTGGCATCAGGATAAGATTTCAGTTTCTTCTCTCCTATTGGTAATTTAATCATTATCATTCTATTTGGTAATTTCAACTCAAAAATATATTTTCTGACTAATACTTGAAAAATGTAATATGTTAAAAACTTACTGTAATCATCTGATTTTTAGTCTTGGAAGAGGCTTTCTTTGTTCACCAAAAATGAAATCGTTTTTCCCAGTTTTAATTTTAGGTTGAACATTTAACATGGGGTTGTTTAATCTGCATAGTTTCTAAAACCACTTGAAGTGGTTTAACAATCTTAGAAAAATATTTCAATCAATGTGTATCTGTTTATATCTAATCAAGTGTAATAAATTTCATAAATTTCTTTCTCTAAAAGAATTAAGAATGTTGAAAATATTGAAGCAATACAATATTTCTGTTTGAAAAGTAAAGTGTATTTGAGCTTTTTCAGCAACTATGAAAATCTCTCACTATATGTATAATATATGATCTGAATCCATGGAGCTAGAGTCACAGTTTTAGGTTTTCTCTTGAAAAGCTTAAATTTAAATATACCTCCAACTATTTTATATGAAGGTAAATTATATTATGTGATAAAATCTTTCTGGAGGAAAATTCCCAGTGCAACTAATTTCTCTAGAGTATTCTGCATATAATGCAGAAGGATTTATTCTTTGCTGAGAATTTTCTCTTTAAGGCTTGACATTAATATAAGGGACATTTTAATCTCACCTGAGACTATAGTTTCATGATCTTCATTAGTATATTGTCATAACACTGTGCATTATTATTGATATATTACAAGATTTTCCAGACTAATTTCTTCAGGTTTTTTAGCACATTCTTTATTTGTAGATACCCATTAGATTTACTACAAATTTTATTGTTCTGAACCAGTCTGTAATAATTACATAAAGCACCTCTTAGGGTTCTTGATATTTCCAACAAATAAGTTAGACAGATGGAATATTTTTTCTTGTCTAAGATTTTAAAGTAGATAATAAGGATAGAAAATACAGACATCAAAGAATAGTAAGGGCATTTATACATATAAACACATGTTAAGATTTGTTATTCAAAATATAATAAAAATTTTGAGCTAAAAAGGAAGTTTGAATAGTAAGTATAAAGGAATTATATGAAGATGAAATTGAATTCTGTACAAATAACTTGCCAAGGTTTACATAAAAATAAAGTTAAAGAAATTAATATACTGGTAGCTTCCTTGACATTGTTTTTGGGGTTCAGATTTCAGGAGAGTGAAATATTAGCAATATCTTTAGTATAGTCTATCCAGTGGTAAATTTCATTTTAAAATGTGTTATTTGGATTTGCATATTGGGGGAAATCACTAGCATTCTCTAAAAAAAAAAAATAATAAGTTACTTTAGGGCCAGAGAGATAGTACACTGGGAAAGGAACTTACCTTACACATTGCCAATACATGTTCAATCTCTGACATGGCATATGGTCTCACGGGCACTGCCGGAAGTGATCCCAGAGTACAGAGCAATGACTAAGTCCTGAGCACTGTTGGGTGTGGCCAGAAACACACAAACACACACACACACATACACAAAAGAAATGTTTACTTTAGCATTTGCAGTTTGCCCCACAAGGAATAAATGCCTAAGGGTTTAAGAATAATAGAAGATAGTTTGATGATAGAGTCAAGAGGAGTAAATATTGTACTAGAGCCTTGGCAATTTCAGCGTGAAACCATTGAATCATTCTCAGAGTATCTATGAACCAGATGAATTAGCAGCACCTAGAAGGTAGCTGAGGCCCGAAAAAAGCTGAAGTATTACTTCACTAAAAATA
>JAOXYA010405844.1:0-17709 GCA_028565675.1 Sorex palustris
GGGGCGGCAGCGCGGCCGGGCGGTCAGTGCGGCCGGCGCCCCCGGACATGCCCGCGGCCCGCTCAGCGCCCCCCGCGCCCGCCCCGCAGGACTTCCGGGTGGGCCAGCTGCTGGGCAAGGGCTCCTTCGCCGGCGTCTACAGGGCCGTGTCGCTGCACACCGGCCTGGAGGTGGCCATCAAGATGGTAAGGGGGGTCGCGCCCGCCCAACCCGGGGGCCCGGGGCTCGGGGCGGGAGGTCCCCCCGCAGACTGGGGCTGGGGCGGGTCCCCGCGCGCCGTGCGGGTGAGCCCACCCCGGGGCCCGTCCTGCTGCTTCTGCAGATAGACAAGAAGGCCATGTACAAGGCCGGCATGGTGCAGCGAGTGCAGAACGAGGTGAAGATCCACTGCCAGCTGAAGCACCCGTCCATCCTGGAGGTGAGCTCGGACCGCAGAGGGGTGGCCGGGACCCCGGGCTCGCCCGCCTGCCGTGGCTCACGGGGCTCTTTGGCCGCTCAGCTCTACAACTACTTCGAAGACAGCAACTACGTGTACTTGGTCCTGGAAATGTGCCACAACGGGGAAATGAACAGGTACCTGAAGAACAGAGGGAAGCCGTTTTCAGAAAACGAAGGTAAACTCTCTTGTTTCCTTGTTGCCGGGTGGGTAAGCGTTCCCCTTTTGTCTGGCTTGGCCCAGCTTGGCAGCGTGGCCAGTGTTTGGCGTCGCCCCGGCGATGCTCCCGCCAGCTCCCACCTCCTGCCCCATCAGTGTTAGTTTCTAGGTGAAAGAGTGAACAATGTGCTGTTTCAGGATATGTACCGTTTCCTGTCACTCTGGGCAACAGCTGAAGGAACCCCGTCCCCAGAATTATGAAAGCCACTATTCCTGTAATTGAGGCATTACAGGAATAAAGCAAAATGATGAGCCTCTTAACCGCCCTTCCCGGGAACGTTTCATTTTGGAGCCATGCCTGGTGGAGCTCAGGGCTCCTGTGAGGCTGCTGCCCAGGGCTCGGCTGCGTGCACAGCCCGTACTCCCTCTCCCAGGCCCCTCACGCAACCATCACAGAGCTGTGTGCATCCTTCCACACCTAGAAACCCACTTTGCAGAATGCTACTGCTGGGTTGAAAACTTATAAGTCAAGCATGAATGCCTGTTGGAGCTACTTAATTTAGGGAATGCCAGGCATCTGAACAGAGCAGTTGGGTTGTTTCAAGAGTGCCCAGTGAGGGGCTGGAGCGATAGCACAGCGGGTAGGGCGTTTGCTTTGCAATTCCTGAATGCAGAGCCAGGAGTAACCCCTGTGCATTGCCAGGTGTGACCCAAAAAAGAAGAAAAAAAAATGCCCCGTGCACCCTAGTGAACCCCAGCCTCCACGGTCAGCTCGCGCTCATTGTTCTGTCTGCCCGCGTTATTCCCAATTCCCAGAATGGCTTAAAGCACTCCTCTAAGCGCTCAGCAGTTACTCCGGTCACTTGCACTTCCTAGTGAAAGTAGCTTCTCTGACTGGAGGTGGAGCAGGTGCACGGACCGAGCCAGGCCGGAAGGCGCGCCTGTTGTCTTAAAGGGAAATCCCCGGCGCCCAGTGTTGTGCGGGGTAGCGGCGGCGGGTCCCGGGCCGCCTATCCTCCCTGCCTGAGCCGTGCGTCTCGTGCCTGCCCCCACAGCCCGACTCTTCATGCGCCAGATCATCGCCGGCCTGCTCTACCTCCACTCCCACGGCATCCTGCACCGGGACCTCACGCTCTCCAACCTCCTGCTCACGCGCAACATGAACATCAAGATCGCTGACTTCGGGCTGGCCACGCAGCTGCGGCTGCCGCACGAGAAGCACTACACGCTCTGCGGCACCCCCAACTACATCTCGCCCGAGATCGCCACCCGCAGCGCCCACGGCCTCGAGTCCGACGTCTGGTCCCTGGGCTGCATGTTCTACACGCTGCTCGTCGGGCGGCCGCCCTTTGACACGGACACCGTCAGGAACACGCTGAACAAGGTCGTGCTGGCCGACTACGAGGTGCCGGCGTTCCTGTCGCGAGAGGCCAGGGACCTCGTCCGGCAGCTGCTGCGGCGCAATCCCGCGGAGCGCCCGAGTCTGTCTTCGGTCCTGGACCATCCCTTCATGTCCCGGCACGCTCCCCCGCAGGGCAGGGACGTGGCCACCGTGGAGGACTCCATCGACAGTGGCCACGCCACCCTCTCCACTGCGGTCACGGCCTCCAGCGCCAGCATGAGCGGGAGTTTTTCTGGCAGAAAGAGACTGACGGTGGGTCAGCCGCTCCCGAGTAAGATGACTGTCTTTCCCCAGAAAAGCTCGAGTGGCGTCTCTTGCTCCGGAGATGGGAGCGGTTTCTTTGCTCCGTGGGGACACGAAGACCCCGAGAGCAGCAGCGGCCGGCGGGGGAGAGGCACGCAGGACGTGGAGGAGAGGCCGCGGTCCCGGTACCTCCGGAGGGCCCATTCCTCGGAGCGCTCGGGCCCCGCTGACGGCCGCCCTCGGGCCAGGACCCACCCCATGGAGCGGTGCCACTCGGCGGAAATGCTCGCACGGTCCAGGGGGTGCGGAGGAGACGCGGGGGCGGAAGGGCACTTGCCCGCGGACGGCCTTGCCAGCGTATTCCCCTCCAGAGAACAGACGGCCAGCAGTTCCGGGTGTTTTGAGGAGCCTGGAGACGGCCGTGCTCCGTAAGAGTGGGCTTGCGGGAAGCACTTCATTGTGATAGAATTGGGCTAGCGCAGATGTCAAGCAGGAGGGCCGGGGAAGGGCGCTCCTCCCGGCATCGTCCGGTGTCTCCGAGACTGCAGCGTTCCTGGTGAGTGCTGCTCACACGCAGCTGACCCCAGAGGCAGGCCTTCACTAGCGAACCCGTCCTCGTAGCTGTTCCACACACGGAACCTGACGCCCTGCCCGCTGTGCTGATCTTTGGATCTGTGCTGCAGTCGTACAGGGGCCCGGCCGCGTGGACACTGGCATCTGCGTTCAGCTGCTGGGAGACGATTTGCGATAGAAAGTTTGGGTTCTGTCCATACTCTAGTGAGTCACGATATTCAGATGCCGTTCTTCTTAATACCTAAAGGGTTTTGACCTGATGATTTTTTACTATTTATTTATTTAATTTTTTTTGGCTTTTTGGGTCACACCCAGCAATGGACAGGAGTTACTCCTGGTTCATGCACTCAGGAATTACTCCTGGCGGTGCTCGGGGGACCATATGGGATGCTGGGAATCGAACTCAGGTTGGCTGCGTGCAAGGCAAACGCCCTACCTGCTGTGCTATTGCTCCAGCCCCTATTATTATTATTTTGGGGGGTTTTTTTTGTTTGTTTTGTTATTACTAGTAGCTTGAGGAAATTTGAACTTTCTTTATTCTCTCCAGTCATCTTTGTCCAGGGAAAACTCCATTTTCATTTCCACACCAGACATCTCAGACTGAAATGGTGCCCCAGTGGTTTGGGAATCTGCAAATAAATGGTGAGTAGTTGGTGGAAAAGTAGGGTTTATCCACTTAGCAAACGCTGCGATTTTCTCTTGGGATTTTCTTAGGAAAGATGTACATTTTCATGGCATACAGAGAGAATTCAGCAGAGTGTGGTTTGCATGGTGGAGGCCCAGGTTTCACCCTCCGAGCTCCTACTGCCTGTGGCCCACAAGCTGGGACAGAAAGGAAACGGGTGTTGGGGCCAACTGGCACAGCAGCGGAGCCCGGGCTGCGCGTGACCCCAGCCGTTGCTGTTAGTGCTCAGCGTGGGCTGTCGTGGAGCCCTGGCATGGGGGGTTGGTGAGAGGCCCCAGTCCTCTGCGATTGCCCCCTGCCGGGGCCTGCTGGACAGGGAAAGGCGACGTTTCTCAGTAATGGACCCGCCCCGCGCACAGACGGGCCGTTGGAAATAATGATGAGAAGGCGGCATATGGGGAGGAGGTTCATGGTGTCGCATTACCTCGCCTGGTCTCTCCACACTGATCCAAGCCCGTGGGGACCTTGGCGTGTGTCAGCGTGGAAAGCGTTCGTTCAGGCTTATGTTTTTGACTACAGAACTGCCCCGCATCTAATCTTGGACCTTGCTTTCCACTGGCACTCATTTTTGATTGCGCATGTGTCTGGGGTAAAGCAAAGCCCTTGAATAACAGCCTGAGGTGCTGCCTCACTCACAGGGTACCAGGGCTCCCACCCAGGCGACTCCAACGGGAGTGGGGGAAGGGAAGGCACTGAGGTCACAGAAAAATCAAAATGAAAGATGCTGCAGATATTGGGAGATTTGCAGCTGAAAAATAAGATGACAGAACTGTCGATGTGGAGTTGCTTCGGGGCCTCGTGCCGGGTGGCTGCGCTGTCCAGCCCGAGGACACACGGGCCAGGTCCCGCTTTAAACTCCAATGTGCCCAAGGAATCAGGCTCCTTTTTCACAGTGGCTTGGTTCCTTGAAAGCCGCCCTGGCTAGTACGATGCTGTTTTACGCAGACCCCAACGCCTGGGAGAAGGCCGGAGCTCCCGCCGACGCGCCCCCCGCCCGGCCGCCACACTCCGGGAAGTGCCCGCCGGTGTTTCCCGGCCCGCCCGAGGCGCTGCTCGGGGAATCCCCGCCCGGCGCCCAGAGAAGCTCACTGCGGAGCGTGACGTGCCCGCTGACGGCCCGCAGGCTGAAGCCCATCCGGCAGAAGACCAAGAAGGCTGTGGTGGGTGCTCCCGCCTGCCCGTCTGCCCCGGCCCCTCCCAGTCAGAATGCTTGAGGTGAAAACGTTTTGAATAATAATAGTTGCTGCGTATTCCATTCACCATTCTAATCACTGATATTCAATATTACCTTTGCGTTTATTTCTATATTTTGTCCGATCTCAAATCTGAAAGGCAAAATAGAAAATGTTTTGGTTTTTTACTGTCAGAAGCTTATTTGAAAGTATGTGTACAAAGTCTAGAGTTTGAAGCTGTGCGTTGCGGGCCGGCCACAGAGCGGCAGGTGGACGCTTGCTTTGCCCACGGCAGGTCCGGGTTCAGCCCCCGGCCCCCCAGAGGCAGGAGCGAGCCCCGCCCTCCCCCAGGGGTTCCTGAGTCTCCCTCCCACTTGT
Organism: Sorex palustris; assembly: GCA_028565675.1. Classification (NCBI taxonomy): domain Eukaryota; kingdom Metazoa; phylum Chordata; class Mammalia; order Eulipotyphla; family Soricidae; genus Sorex; species Sorex palustris. The sequence goes on from JAOXYA010405844.1 coordinate 5,049, forward strand.
CCTGCCTTTGTTCACCTGCCTTTGTCCTGCGCCTCGGCCCCGCCCCTCCTGCTGCTCCCCTGCTGCGGCCCCGCCCCCTCACCTGTCAGCCCTCTCCCGGCACTGCGGGGCCAGTCGCTCAGTCAGTCGAGGGCCGGGGCTGGACAGGCTGGACGGCCAAGCGAGCTGCTCGGGCTTCGCCGCTGCTCTGCCGCTGCCATGGTGAGGTGCCCTCCGGCGTGGGGAGTCTGGGCGGCCGGCGAGCCGCTGACGCACGGTGTGTTTCCAGGTGAGCATCCTGGACTCGGAGGAGGTGTGTGTGGAGCTGCTGAAGGAGGCGGCGGGGCAGGAGCACGTGAGGGAGGTGCTGCACATCTCCAGCGACGGCGCCCGGGTACGTGCGCAGGGAGGGGCTCCCTGCCTGCTGGGCCGAGGGCTTCCCCCCCACCCCCACGGTGTCTCTGGCAGTCAGAAACGGAAGTGGTTGGCACAGCTGCTCAGTCGCCCAGTGTGATTTTAGACGTGACATGGCAAATCGTACATGAAAGGCATGAGTTTCAGAGACTGTTTAGAGAATCCATAGCACTCGCAGCAGAATAGTGCTATACAGAAAAGCGTGACTTTAGTAACAGGAGGTAGTGCTGTCATAGTTGGCACATAATTAGGATTCTTCAATATTTGCCAGATCACGATTTATTACCCGAACGACGGGAGAGGCCTCCCCCTGACCGACAGACCACCCTCGCCTCCTGCCAGCACCAGCAGTTTCCACTTTGACAGCTTACCAGGTACGTGGGCACCGAGGCAGGAGCCCCGCCTCGCGTGCGTGCTTGACGCCCGGGTCCCCGATGGCTTGGGGGGCCAGCCCCGCCCTGGGGCACCCTCCTGGGGCGTTTGTGTCTGAGGTGAGAGCCCGCTCTTGCTTGATTTGCGTTTGGGTCACATCCCGTGCCGGCCAGCCCTTGCTCCTCACTCTGCAGGAGTCGGGTCAGGGGCCATGTCTGATGCCGGGGGCCCCTGCCTGGGTTGTCGCCTCGGGGCAGGCTTCCTCCCCACTGTCCAAGCTGATGGCCCCATAAGTTTGAATCTTTAAGGAAAAGTAGAACTAAACAGTAAGCGCTCATGAAATGAGATGTCGAATATTGCTACTTACGTTTGGTCACTTTCTCTTCTAGAAAAATACTGGCGAAAATACCAATATGCGTCCAGATTTGTACAGCTTGTCCGATCTAAATCTCCCAAAATCACTTACTTCACAAGATACGCCAAATGCATTTTGATGGAGAATTCTCCCGGCGCCGACTTTGAGGCTTGGTTTTATGACGGTGAGTCGCGTTTTCAGATGGGACTCTTAGCTTCTCACGTAACAGGCGCAGGATTTTTCTGTTTCATCTGAGCAAGGTTCGTTTGGTTTGGGTGAGGGGCTCTACCAGGCAGGGCTCAGAGGCCACTCCTATCTGCTTAGTGATCACGTCTCGTGGCTCGGGGGACCGTGGGACGCAGGGGTTGGCTGCGTGCCAGGCCCTGACCATTGCCCAGAGCAGCTGTCGAGACTGTGTGTCCGGGGCACTGCGTGTGCGTGCAGACACTGTCCATACCCTCTTTTCCTGCTGGACATAAGGCACGTGAAACCGACCCTCAGCACGGCAGATCCTGCAGAGCACCATGCAGCCTGGACACCCCCACAGCCGCCTGTTACTGCAGGGACAGTGGGCCTGGAGTGACCCCTCTCCTGTAGGGACAGTGGGCCCTGGAGCGACCCCTCTCCTGTAGGGGCTCTGGGGCTGGACTCGGTGAGCCTTCGCCCGAGAAGGCAGGCCGGGCTGTGCTTAGGCCGGTGGTCGGTGGTCAGTGGCCACTAGGGCCTGGAGCCCGTGTCCTGTGGGACTGGCCATGTCGGTGTCTGCGGAGGCTGAAGGAATCGCCCGGTTGCTTGTACCTAGGCGCCAAGATCCACAAAAAGGAAGCTGTGGTCCAGGTGACAGAAAAGACCGGTAGCACGCACAGCCTGCCGGGTGGGTACGCAGCCCACGGGCTGCCCGAAGGCCTGCGGGGCTACCTGGAGCACGCCGACGAGGTGGGTGCTGGGCAGCCTGGGGCAGCGCCGGGGCCCCCCCCCAACCCCCCCACTGTGGCTGACGCAGCTTCTCCCCCAGAGCCACCGGCTGTGCCTGGCCCTGGAAGCCGCCATCTCGGAGGAGGAGCGGAGCAGTGCCGGGGCCTCCTTCTTCCCCATCATCGTGGGCAGGTCGGGGGCCCTTCCCCTCCCTCCGCGTGGGCGGCTTGGGGGGGCCCTTCTCCACATGGGCGGCTCAGGGTGCCCTCCCTGGCCCGAGCGTGAAGGCCGTCTCTCCCGCAGGAGACCGGGCAGTGCCAGCTCACCGCAGGCTGCGTCCCCGCCGCTGCCCCCCGTGCAGCCAGCCGGCCCTGGGCGAGGCAGCGGAGCCCCCTCGGTGACACAAGCCGCAGCGCCCGGCCCTCCCGTGAGTACGGCCGTGAGTACGGCGGCGACTCTGACACCCGTCCCCTCACGTCGTCAGTAGCATGGAGACACAGATTCGTGGCAGCCCCCGGGTGCAGGGGCTGGCAGTGGCAGGAGGGCAGGCCGTAAGGGCGGGGGCCGGGGAAACTCCAGCACACCCTGGGCCCTCCAGCACTCGGGTCTCTGCCTCCTGCCGGGGCAACTGTGCAGACGCCAGGAACCTGCCATGTCTCCCTGCAGGCGCTCCGGGACGAAGCCCTCAGCCTCAGGACAAACGCCTCTTCTCCTGCACCGGCGCAGCTGCTGAAATCTGTCTTTGTGAAAAATGTCGGCTGGGCTACACAGGTGAGCGCTTCCCTTAGGAAACCGGTTTCCACAGTGGATAGATGATTACCGAGAACCATGTGTTATTTTCAAGTCTTATCTTAGCAAGAATGTTTTTCGCCCTGCTAATAGCATTCGGATTTTGAATACGATTTGCTTAGAAGTGGAAACCCTAGACGTAGCCGGTGATGCATCTCCTGCTAGCGTGTGGGGGCGCTGCAGCCCTGTGGTCTGGCAGAAGGGGATTCTGTTTAGGGCCACGTCCAAGTCTCGACCTGAGTCGTGGCGGATGTGAGAGGCGACTGGTCCAGGAGCTGCCCCCAGAACCCCTCTGCTAACGGACAAGGCTCACAGCCCCTGGCCAGGTTGAAGTGCCCCCGCGATGCTCCATGTCACTGACTACGGGGGCTGCTGTGGGAGGCAGGAGCCGCTCGTGACTAAGGAGGGGAAGCCTTGTCCTTGAGGCTCCATGCCAGTCGGTTGGGGCAGGGGGCACTAGAGGGTTTGCCCCAGGCACCCTGGTGGCCCAGCCTGTCAGGTGTGGGCGGCGCCTCACATCTGCTCCTTCCAGCTGGCGAGTGGCGCCGTGTGGGTGCAGTTCAACGACGGCTCCCAGCTCCTGGTGCAGGCGGGCGTCTCCTCCGTCAGCTACACCTCCCCCAGCGGCCAGACCACCAGGTACGCCCAAGTGCCTCCCCAGGCCAGCCGCGCTGACCCTGCTGTCACATTTCAGGGGCAGTGGGTAGCGGGGGTGGGGGGGTCAGGTATGTCCTCCTAGCGCGGGCAGGTGTCGGGCTGCTTCTCCCCGAGAAGGTCGTGGTGCCCCTCAGACCCCCAGGGTCAGCGCAATCGGTGCAGATATCCACTCCAGCCTAGGGTTCCTGGCCCTGTCAGGCCCTTCTCTGGGGTGGACTTGGGGTTCCTGGTGACCGTATAAGTAGATGTGAAGGAACATGGGAGGCTGTGACCTGGCGGAAGCTGGTCTCAGCCCCCTGAAGGAGGCGGGCACAGTACTGGGCAGAGACCGTCCTGGCGCTGCCTCCATCACCCCTCAGGACACCCCATGAGAAGCTGCCGCGTGCCAGGGCTGGGTGGGCCGCAGCCCCCTCCCCTGGGAATTCCCAGCAATACACAGCGTGGAGCAGTCACGTGAGTTTTTCACAGTCACGTGTCGGGAAGTTCAGGCTAGGCCTCAGCGCGGGCCAGTCTGCCTCCACCTCTGCTGGGTGTGGGCCCCGATGGGGGTGTTCGAGGCTGGCCTGGCCAGGGTGTGCTGGAAAGACACTGACGAGATGGCAGGGCGACTCGCGAGCGTGTGGCCCCTGCACGGCCACCCCTGCTGCAGTCGGGCAGCAAGAGGAAGCAGGGAAGGGAAGTGACTGGGAGCGTCGGTCCGATCTGGGTCGGCCTCAGGTGGTTTTGTGTCATTTCTCTGAGGTTCCACAATTTACTGAAAAACCTAATGTGCCCTTCGGGACTCAAAGCCAATAATCCCATTTTTTTGCCTTTTGTTCCCTCTCAGGTATGGGGAAAATGAAAAGCTGCCGGAATGCATCAGGCAGAAGTTACAGTGTCTGTCCTCCATCCTCCTGATGTTTTCTAACCCCGCACCTGGCGCGCTCTGACGAAAGGTGTCTTGGTATCTAACGCGAATACATGACCTCGCTGGCTTCCAAGTCAAGTGCCCTTCCTTCCTGGCTGCTGCCCGGCAGGCCTTGCGCAGGCCGAGGCCCACTGTGTCCCGCGCTCTCGGCCGAGCCCCCCGACTCCCTGCGCCCACACTGGATTCTGCAGACAGGAGCACTGGGGTGTGCTCGCCCTTGTGGCTGCACAAGCTCACGGCCGTGGGCTGAGCGTTTGGGCTTCTGAACCTGTAAATAGTATGTATGTATGCCATGAACATGTATTTTTTCTATTTATATTTGTAGCACCACTTTGGAAAAATAGAGTGATAAGTGGCTTGATTTAAACACTTTAAAATGCATTACTAGTAAATGTTTCGATTTTTTGTTTCCTGTTTATTCAGGAGTCAGTTGGTAAATAAATAATCTGGCTTTGGAAGTGTCTGCCCTGGTGCTCTGGGTTCTTCCCCTTGCTGGGGTCATATGTCCAGGGAAGTTCCGGTCAGGCCAGCGTGGGGGTCTGAGGCAGGGGTGCTGCGTGGTGCCGGGGCCGACCCAGCCCCATATGCCCTTCCTACGCCCTGCCAGTCCAGAGCTGTCTGCTGCCGTTTGCAGCCGGCGGTGGTCGGGGTGAGCCCACTGATCCCGTGAGCAGTCTGCCACAAGCCGGGGCCCCATTGCTTGGTGGGCGCAGGCCATGGTGGTTCTGACCCTTCCCTGGGGTGGCCACCGGACACAGTGGCTGGGAGACAGGCCATTAGCTGTGTCCAAAGGCTGGTGGTTAAGGCTGAAGGTGACGCGTTATGTCACAGGTAAGTCGCCCACTTATCCAGGGAAGCTCCTGGCCTGGGCAGGGGCATCTGCCACGGACCACCCTGCGGGCATCCCAGACGGCCAGGGCTGCCGCCACCCTCACTCCGGTGCCCTGGGCCTGCCTGTGGGAGGGGGTCTGGGCGAGCCACAGTAGGTCAAAGGCATGTGGCCCGAGGCCAAGCCCATCCACAGGGCCTCAGGCGACCACTGCGACAAGGAAGGCGCCTGTCTACCACGCCTCGCAGGGTGCTGTGGGCAGTGCCCAGGGGCAGTAGTGGGGAATGTGGTCCCTGCTGGTCTGCTACGCAGCCTGGCACTGGCCCTGCTCGCCTGTGTGCGGGCCGTCAGTGGGCAGCTGGGTGAAGGGCACCAGCCTGCGGTAGACGGTGGCCAGCAGGGCCAGCGTGAGCAGCAGCAGCCCGCACACCAGCCCGAAGGCCCAGCGCGGGCCCCACGCACCGTACACCTGGCTGATGAACACCGGGCCCAGGATCCGCGCGCCGCTCCCCGACGCCGTCAGCCAGCCCATGTAGACGCCCTGCAGGGGGCAGTGGGGGGGGTGAGAATTGCCCACTAACGTCAGCGCCACCGAGTCCAGTCCCATTCATGCCGGGATGCTTCCCTCTGAAGCCACCACAGCTATAGGACCTGCCATGGGTCTGACTGCTGTCAGGTCACTGCTGTGGGGTCTGATTGCTCTAGGCTCACGCTGCTGGCGCTGGGCACGCCGAGGCCTGGGACCCTGCCCGCACCCCAGAACGCCCAGCCCTGGGAGGGGCCCAAAGTAGTAACGGCTGAACCCAGCTCCCCCGCTCAGAGACCCACTGCCAATGGTCGGTGCTTACCTGCGGCTTGGGCCCGAGCACCTGGGAGTAGAGTGTGTAGGACATGACGTTGCAGGCCGGGTAGCCCACCCCGACGAGTGCGGTGGCCGTGAGGAACTGGGCCAGGTGGATGGCAGGGACGGTCAGGCACCAGGCCTGCTGCACCGGGCAGCCCGTCGGCTCCTGCTCTCCCGCCGCCTGCCCATAGGCTGCGAGCACCCCCCGGGCCGTGGCGTTGGGCACTGAGGTGTTGTGCAAGTCTGGAAGGCAGGAGAGAGAGGCTCGGGGACGCCCAGGCAGATGGCCGTGCAGGGCACAGAAGGGGCGGCGCTACCTTGCCACTGGATCCGGGGAAACTGGTTTCCCCACGGCAGCAGGATGAAGAAGCCGGCCCAGATGGCCACGAGGCCGCCCAGCAGGACAGTCCGCTCACCGACCCTGCAGAGCAGAAGGCATGTTACGGCAGGACCACCACGGGCGTTCCCCCCCACCCCTGCAGACACCAGGAGCTGGGAACCGAGCACCCAGAGAACCCAAACCACACCAAAGGTGGCTGTGCACGCGGGCGGCACCACCAGGAACAGCCTCCAAGCGGCTGGAGCGCATTGGGGATTCGGCACACGGAATCTTTCACACAAGACCAACTCCCGAGACTGCACCAAACGCACTGCCCAGGATTCATCACTGATCACTGAGGGTAGTTTTGTGGATTTTTTTTTGGTTTTGGTTTGGGGACCAGACCTGGTGATGCTCGGGGGTTACTCCTGGGTCTGCACTCGGGAACCAGGAATTACTCCTGGTGGTGCTTGGGGGACCAGATGGGATGCCGGGGATAGAACTACGCAAGGCAAACGCCCTCCCCACTGTGCCATCACTGTGACCCCTGAAGTCAGTCCTATATGAGTCACTCCCCCAGAACAAGACCTTTGCCATGTCATTGTTTAGAATGCAGGTTGAACGGAGTCTGGGCTGGAGAAAGCACACGGGGGGGGGGGGGGGTCAGTGGCCCGCACACAGCTAAGCCAGGTCCACTCCTTGAGCAGCACCAGGTGTGCACCCCCAACGAAAGGACTCTGGAGGGCCAGAGTGACAGTACTGAGGGGAGGGCACTGCTTTGCACGCAGCCAACCCGTGTTCAATCCTGGGCTCCCCATAGGGTCCCCCGAGCACCACTAGGAGTGACCCCTGAGTGCAGAGCCAGAAGCAGCCCCTGAGCCCCAGCCAGTGTGCCCAAAAACAAACCAGGAGACCCCAAACCCCGCCAGCAAGGTTCCCAGTAACAAGTGCTACGGCGAGGCATCCTGGGCAGTCAGGCGGGGGGGGGGGGGACACCGAGCACGCAGGGCCCAGGCTCCCTCCCGGGCAAGTCGAGGCGCGGAGCCCAAGCGACGCCGCGAGCCACTGCCGGCTCCCGTTCACAGCTCACTTGGGCGAGCCGCAGGCACTGGACTCACTTTCGAGAGAGGAACTTGACCCCCATGAAGACCCCGACGGCCTCGACCCCCAGCGCCGCCAGGATGATGCCGTCGTACAGCACGGCCTGCTCCCGCGTCCAGGCATACATGTCCATCGTCAGCGGCGTGAAGATGCTGAGGACAGAGCACAGGTCAGCCTCCCCGTCACCGCACCCACAGAGAGAGCACCCACAGTCACTGCACCTGTCACTGCACTGTCAGTGCGCCCACTGACACCGTATCCACAGTCACTGCACCTACCACTGCACCCACTGACACCGCACCTGTCACTGCACCTGCTGTGGGGCAGAAAGAACCAGCCCAGCCCGTCTCTCACAGAGCGAAAGGACTGACTCCGGGGTCAGTGGGAGGAGGCTGTCCCTTCTCTGCTGTCCCTTCTCCGGAGGGACCTGCACATCACACTGGGGCGTGTCCTGCTGCTCCCACTTTCCACCTCCCTGGGAAGCCCCCTGCTCGCTGCTGCTGGGTGGGATGAAAGGGCCCTTCCTGCACCCATCTTCCCCTTGAAACAACGCCCATCTTGAGGCTCAGATGGGATATGACTATGGGTGCACAAAGGCTGTGCAGATGCGGAATCAGCCTCCTGGGGGCCAGGTCGCAGGCTCCCGGCTCCACGTGGTGCTCAGGGTGGACTCCTGTCTCTGTGCTCAGGGCTCCCTCCTGGTGGAGCTCCGGGACTGCGGGAGGTGGCGGGACCTAAGGCCAAGCGGGCCGTGTGCAAGGCCAGCGCCTCCCGCTGCCCTGCCCTGCCGGTGCTCTGAGGGTGAGCGCGAGGCTGGGGGCCCACTCGGCGGGGCCCAGCTCTGGTGCATGCGCCGTCCTCACCGCCATGGTCGCACTGAGCCACGCGGGCCCCGGTGCCCCCAGCCACAGGACAGAGCAAAACTCACGATTCGAAAAGGGCAAAGATGAACAGGACCACGAAGAAGAGCACGTTGGAGGCCACAACAGCAACAAGGTCGATGTGTCCATGTCCACAGGGCCCCGGGTCCTCCCCCACAGCACCTGCGGGGGCAGAGGAGCCCAAGGTCACGCCACGCGCACGGGTGGTGCGGGGGCCGTGCAGGGACCTCACACTGCTGAGCACGAGCCCCTGTGCAAAGGTGGGCCCTGCCTCTGCACGGCCACCAGGCCTGGAGTGGCCACGGAGCAGGGAGGGCCGTGGGTCAGGGCGGCCACTCAGCGGCACAGACAGGCCTCTGGGAAGCAGCCCGCGGACGAGACACGCGGGCAGGGTTGGCGCGGGGCGTGGAGGGAGGAAGGGAGGGGCCAGGCAGACATGCAGCAGGAGCATCCATCCCCCCAGAAGCAGGGTCCACATCCCACCCCCAGGCCAGGGCAGGCAGCCGGGCGCCTGGTACGGTACCTTCCTCAGCGTTCACACTCCCACACTGCCGGCCCAGGTCATCCACACGGTGCTCCCTGGGAAACACATGGTGCAGCCATGAGACGGGGCACTGCCAATCGATCTCCCGTACACACACACACACACGCTTCCGACCCACTCGCCACTGCACCGCTGTGCTCCCGCCACCCCGGGCGACCACAGGGCCAGCACAAACGCGTCTGCCGCGCTGCTCTGATTCCCGCCGGCACACGGCACGGGCTGGGCCGAAACCAGGCACACACAGAACCTCACGTGGCCCAAACCCCAGAACAGAGAGCCCGGCAGTGCTGGTGGAGGGACGCGACTTCCCGGCAGCCCACACACTCCACACTCGCCCCGCGCGTCACCGGAGCACGGCCAGGATGAGCAGCACGTTGAGCAGCCCCAGGAGGGCGGCCAGCAGCACCGGGGCCGTGTACATGTTGATCTGCAGCCGCAGACTCGCCCAGGTCACGCCCTGCTCTCCGATGAGCGCGAAGCAGGTCTGGAAGACTGGGAACAGGGGCCGAGTCGGCGGGGGAGGCGCGAGCAGACGGGCCCTGGAGGCCGCATCGGGGCGGACTCCCAGCTCCGTGCTCACGGCTCACTCCCACCTCTGTTCAGGGCTGACTCCCGGCTGTGCTTGGGGTTACTCCCGGCTCTGTGCTTGGGGCTGACTCCCGGCTCTGTGCTCGGGGCTCACTCCCGGCTCTGTGCTCGGGGCTCATTCCTGGTGGGCTGCGCTTGGAACCAGGGTCAGCTGCATTCAAGGCAAGTCTCCTGCCTGCTGTCCCACCTCTCCAGCCCAGAACAAGTATTCCCATTATAGAAGAGGACAGGAAAGTCCCCGCGGTGACAAACCACTCCCAGTACAAGGGCCTTTGCTGGGGAGTCGGGCCCGTGTCCACAGCCCCTCAGTGGCCCTCAACGTTGAATCCTGGCCTGGGTGTCCTCACCCCACCACCCCATCTGGGAGCCACTGGCCTGACTCGCCCTCAGAAACTCCCCCCCTCCACCCCCGGGCCCGGCAGTGATGGCCTAGACACCATCAGTTCTTCCCCTTGGTGACCCATGCCGGGAGGGAGGCGCCTACCTGGGCCCAGGATGAAGCCGAGGGCTTGGCAGGCGCTGGTGTTGGCCATGGCCCCGGTCCTCTCCCGCAGAGAGGTGGCCCCGGCGATGTAGGAGCGGACCACGGCCACGTTTCCTGAGGGGAGACACGTGCCGTGGGGAGAGCCGGGCCGGCTTGGCGCCGCCTGCCAGGTGCAGACCTTTCTAGAAGGTCCTAGAATGTCCCGGGCTGGCTGGGCGGTGGCGGCAGGGGCGGGGCGGGGGTGTGCGGGCCCTACCTGCCCCGAAGCCCACGAGCCCGCGCGCGGCCAGCATGTAGTACTTGTTGTGGGCCGCGGGCAGGTGCACGTAGGCGTACAGGCAGTTGGCCGCCACCGACACGGAGATGGAGGCCACGAGCGGCTCGGCCCGCGGCCGGTGGTTGGACCACAGCCCGAAGAGCGGGGACGCCAGCATCTGGCCCAGGCTGTAGGCCGCAATGACCCAGCCCACGAAGCTCGTGTTGGCCATGGGGTCGATCTGCAGAGGAGGGTGTGGCGAGAGGGTCGGCACGCGTGCCCAGGCCTGGTCGGTCCCTCCCGCGGCCCGGCCCCCGGTTCCCAACGCGGCCACAGGACCTACCTTCTGGAGGTAGGGCCACACGGACATGACGACGATGGAGAAGCCTGCAGGGCACGGCAGTCAGAGGGCACATATGGGCACAGGCCTCAGGCCGCCCACGCCTCACCCACGGGCAGGGCCTCCCCAGCACCTGCGATGCTCCCGGCACCTGCCTGGGAAGGGCACCCGCTCTCTCCAGCCACAGCCTGCTCTGACTATGGCCCTATGGCTGGCTAGGCAGCCCTGCCAAGGCGGGAAGGGTCTGGGGGTCCGCACAGAGAGGGCGCAGTCAGGGCTCCCTGTCCTGAGGCACACAGGAGGGTCGGGACGAGCCCAGGGCAGACAGCGGCTCCTCTGCATCCCTGCGCAGGTGACTGCCCCCTCCAAGGCAGTCCCACAGCCCCCCGGGAGCCCCACGTTGGGCCTTCCCGAGAAGCTGCCCCCTGCCTCGTGATCGTCTCCCTGGGCATGAGTAAAGACCCAAGCTCACGCCTCTGGGAGAGGTTGGTCACCTTGCACACGCCAACCAAGGTTCGATCCCCAGCATCCCATTCAGTCCCCCAGCACTGCTAGGAGCAACCCCTGAGCATCACCGGGTGTGACCTCCCCCCCACCACCAAAAGGAGGTTAAGCTGATCATTTTTTTTTCACCACAATCAAAAATAAGTGAGCCCCTCCACGGGGGCATGAGGTCCTGCGGTCTACTCGCCTACGCTGCTGAGGAACATGGTGAGATACAGCACGCGGATGGACCGCCAACGGCTGGCGCGGTGCTCCTCGGTCTCCACCGCCTCCCAGGCCCTGTGGGGGGTGGGGGGGAAAGGCAGGGCTGATCCGGACGCTCCCCACGAGGCCCAGGCACGGCACGGCACACACTCGACTTCCTGGGAGGGGCTCTGCTGCTCCGACCCAGCGCACGCTCCGCTTCCAGACCCCCATGAGTGCACGTGGGCATCGTCCCACAGGCCCACAAGACAGGGGCGGCTGGAAGGACAGGCCATTGCACAAGGGAAGCGAGGACCAGGCTCCGTGGGCGGGCACAGACACAGCAGAGTGTCACACTGGGTCATGCTGCCCGAAAGTAGTCAAAGATCAAAGGAGTGCGTCACGAAGACTCCCGGGGCAGGAGCCGTGACTTGTGCCCACTTAGTGGCTGGCACCTTCAGCAGAACCAACACCCAAGGGGCTGGGGCAAGAGGACAGAGGGGAGGGCAGCTGCCCTTCACGTGGCCGACCCGTAATGACCCCCAGAGCCCAACCTGTCCCCCCAAGCCTGCCAGGAAGGACTGCCGGGTGTGGCCCAAAGAATCATCCACCGAGTGGCCCCAGGAAGGGCCGTGTGGCCTCCTGGAACTGGTTCGGTGAGTGGGTGAGCAGAGCTTCTGCCCTGGCTCCTTTTCCGGGGACAGGAGAGGACGGTCCCCCGTGGCCTCCCAGCCAGGGGACACGTCCACCTGAGAGGACACAGAAGGGGCCAACAGCTGCGCTTCTGCCCACAGCACTGCCAGCCAGACTGAGGGCAGGGGACAGGCCACAACCATCACCCGAGCGGACGTGGTGCCAACCCAAGAGGCGCCAGCAGGCTTGGGGGACAGTGCCCACGGGAAAGACCACGCCAGCCCAGGGCTGCCCGATCTGGGATTCGGCCAGGAGGGCCCAGCGGAGCAGCAGGAGGAGGAGCGGAAGTCCAGGGGCCTGCGGGGGACGCCGCTGGCCGGCCTGGCGCCCCGCAGGAGGGACCCCCGAGCTCGGCCAGGTGTGGCCCCCAAACACAAGAACAAGGCGAGAGTGGCCGAGGTCCCGGGCCCAACCTGCAGGAGCCCTGACCCGGGACGGCGGACAGCTGGGCCCCTCCGGGTGCAGGGGAGCGGGCTGGGGGCTGCTCGGGGGTCGTGGGAGGACAGAGAAGCGCTCGGGCGAGGGGGCGGCGCGGACGGGCGTGCGTCGGGGGCGCGTCGGGGGCGCGCGGGGCTCGGTCCGCTGAGCTCGCCGGGGCTCGCCGCCGGGGCTCGCATGGGCTCGCGGGGGGGATGCCTGTGGGGCTGTGTGGCTGTGAGGCGCAGCAAGGAGAGCACCCTAAGCCTGGTACTGCCTCTCGGGCCTGT